>CACRXK020005086.1:0-24869 GCA_902702795.2 Paramuricea clavata
GAAAGGCAATGAAAAGCATATTTAACCTCTTTGAATTACCGAGTGTTTTAGAATATCAGTTTTGCGAAAATCGTATAGCATTTAGTATAACATATTTACTGAATTGCACTGGCATATATAATGCTTTTATACTGTGCTTGTTGTGGTCAATATATTTGAAATGTAACATAATCCAACAGACTGAACAGTATATTATAAATGAGATTATAAACAGATGTGATATGTGGGGAGGGACGTATGCTGAGAGATTAAACCTGCTCTATATGCAAGGGATAAAACACATCTATCTGGTTAATTATCGACCTAGGTTATTGCTGAATAAAATGCAAGGGTAAGTTATCGAAAACCACTTAAAGATTGTGCATATTTGACATGAAAATATGTATGTAATATAAAACGGTTTGAACACGTGCTCGATTGTCACTCGGTTGTCACTTTGAAACACATAGCATTTTCATTGATATAACTTTCAATTGTCGCGGGATAATAATTTTCAGAATATTAAGTACTAAGCAAAAGTGTTTGGGTAGCACGTATTGATATATTGCGGTTTCTACTTAATCACAAAGTATATAAATTGTATAAAATGTATCGATTGACACTCAACTCTAGAAATATCACTATGATATATCAGATTTATTTATGTAGAAAAGTGTCAATCGATCCAAAACTTGGCTTAATCAATTTCAAACCCTTTCATTAATAGCAAATACATTGTTAGACATTCTCAACAAATTATTCTTAGCCTTGTTCTGATTTAAAAGCTGCCTAGTTGCCCATTATTTCATATTTCTATAGTGACAATCGAAGTGACAACCGATGTTAGTTTCATTGCATTCGTCTGGACCGGAAACGCTTATTAGCATAATTAGCGTATAACACTAATTTGTGTTGTATAATGCGTACAACGCCGTATGCAGCGAGTCCCTTTCGTTACATATTTTTGGAAGCCTGTGCAACTTTCTCGCTTCGGCGGGTTGCGCGCGCTAGTACTTACTAACGCGTCAGCATTAGGGAGGTCTATAAGCCCTGGAGAAATCACGAAGTCCGGGTCATTCTTTACCACGTACGAATACGCTGAATAGTAATTTTTGGGATTGTCTGACTGAGTTCAATTAAATGCCGAATTTACTCTTCTCGAGCTTTCCGATAGCTCGCCAACTTGATCTTGCGGACAATTTTTTAGCAATGTGGAAGTGACTATATATACTATATGATACCGCCCTTTCTATTAGCCTCCGAAATTCCCACCCACTGAGTGCTCCTTCGTACCCATGCGTCGACAATTATATCTGCAAATTCTGCTCTAGAAAGATGTGAAATGTCACATTCACTATTGGTGATAAAAATCAAACGTTCTTTACCTTCGGAGTACCCGAATTAGCAGTTGACTCAGCCCTTACTCGCATGCGAAAGTAACCGGATGTTATATTACTATGCTATAAATTAACAGTATATGTGACATATCTAGCGTAAAACATTTGCGATACCTATCTTTATTGACGGACTATAACCTCTCAAATAACCTACTAGTGCTCTGCCAAAATTTGTAGAAACAAACAACGTATAAAACCTTTGTGATTAAGAATGCAATATGACATAACAAATTATATTCATATTCTGTTAATTATTAACTTTGAGAATTTTAATGAAACTTAATTGTTCTATAATGTCATTAGATGTTCTGTGAACGAAATGGAGCTGAAATACTTCGTTCGCAGAGCATTCTATTCCCTGTACTTTTGAGATGTACAATGATGTTATGGCATATGGGGCCCAGACAGTCTGAAAGGCAATGAAAAGCATATTTAACCTCTTTGAATTACCGAGTGTTTTAGAATATCAGTTTTGCGAAAATCGTATAGCATTTAGTATAACATATTTACTGAATTGCACTGGCATATATAATGCTTTTATACTGTGCTTGTTGTGGTCAATATATTTGAAATGTAACATAATCCAACAGACTGAACAGTATATTATAAATGAGCTTATAAACAGATGTGATATGTGGGGAGGGACGTATGCTGAGAGATTAAACCTGCTCTATATGCAAGGGATAAAACACATCTATCTGGTTAATTATCGACCTAGGTTATTGCTGAATAAAATGCAAGGGTAAGTTATTCGAAAACCACTTAAAGATTGTGCATATTTGACATGAAAATATGTATGTAATATAAAACGGTTTGAACACGTGCTCGATTGTCACTCGGTTGTCACTTTGAAACACATAGCATTTTCATTGATATAACTTTCAATTGTCGCGGGATAATAATTTTCAGAATATTAAGTACTAAGCAAAAGTGTTTAGGTAGCGCGTATTGATATATTACGGGTTCTACTTAATCACAAAGTATATAAATTGTATAAAATGTATCGATTGACACTCAACTCTAGAAATATCACTATGATATATCAGATTTATTTATGTAGAAAAGTGTCAATCGATCCAAAACTTGGCTTAATCAATTTCAAACCCTTTCATTAATAGCAAATACATTGTTAGACATTCTCAACAAATTATTCTTAGCCTTGTTCTGATTTAAAAGCTGCCTAGTTGCCCATTATTTCATATTTCTATAGTGACAATCGAAGTGACAACCGATGTTAGTTTCATTGCATTCGTCTGGACCGGAAACGCTTATTAGCATAATTAGCGTATAACACTATAAACTTTGTGTTGTATAATGCGTACAACGCCGTATACAGCGAGTCCCTTTCGTTACATATTTTTGGAAGCCTGTGCAACTTTCTTGCTTCGGCGGGTCGCGCGCGCTAGTACTTGCTAACGCGTCAGCATTAGGGAGGTCTATAAGCCCTGGAGAAATCACGAAGTCCGGGTCATTCTTTACCACGTACGAATACGCTGAATAGTAATTTTTGGGATTGTCTGACTGAGTTCAATTAAATGCCGAATTTGCTCTTCTCGAGCTTTCCGATAGCTCGCCAAATGGAAGTGACTATATATACTATATGATACCGCCCTTTCCATTAGCCTCCGAAATTCCCACCCACTGAGTGCTCCTTCGTACCCATGTGTCGACAATTATATCTGCAAATTCTGCTCTAGAAAGATGTGAAATGTCACATTCACTATTGGTGATAAAAATCAAACGTTCATTACCTTCGGAGTACCCGAATTAGCAGTTGACTCGGCCCTTACCCGCATGCCAAAGTAACCGGATGTTATATTACTATATATATGCTATAAATTAACAGTATGTGTGACATATCTAGCGTAAAACATTTGCGATACCTATCTTTATCGACGGACTATAACCTCTCAAATAACCTACTAGTGCTCTGCCAAAATTTGTAGAAACAAACAACGTATAAAACCTTTGTGATTAAGAATGCAATATGAGATAACAAGTTATATTCATATTCTGTTAATTATTAACTTTGAGAATTTGAATGAAACTTAATTGTTCTATAATGTCATTAGATGTTCTGTGAACGAAATGGAGCTGAAATACTTCGTTCGCAGAGCATTCTATTCCCTGTACTTTTGAGATGTACAATGATGTTATGGCATATGGTGCCCAGACAATCACTTTCAGAAGTTGTTGGGACACATGTAGTTTTAGCTCGTAAGTGGATCATTATAGTTTTTTACACACAATACCGCTCCCCTCCCCCTCCCCCACCCCAATCAATGTTGTTCAAACCAAAACACATCAAACCCGACGAGAAATGGGACACAACATTGAACAGGGGGCGGGGGGGATTGTCGTTTGTTGAAATTCAAAGGTTTTGTGGCATCTGTCCCAAGACTTTTGAAACTGATTGTCTGAAAGGCAATGAAAAGCATATTTAACCTCTTTGAATTACCGAGTGTTTTAGAATATCAGTTTTGCGAAAATCGTATAGCATTTAGTATAACATATTTACTGAATTGCACTGGCATATATAATGCTTTTATACTGTGCTTGTTGTGGTCAATATATTTGAAATGTAACATAATCCAACAGACTGAACAGTATATTATAAATGAGCTTATAAACAGATGTGATATGTGGGGAGGGACGTATGCTGAGAGATTAAACCTGCTCTATATGCAAGGGATAAAACACATCTATCTGGTTAATTATCGACCTAGGTTATTGCTGAATAAAATGCAAGGGTAAGTTATCGAAAACCACTTAGAGATTGTGCATATTTGACATGAAAATATGTATGTAATATAAAACGGTTTGAACACGTGCTCGATTGTCACTCGGTTGTCACTTTGAAACACATAGCATTTTCAATGATATAACTTTCAATTATCGCGGGATTATAATTTTCAGAATATTAAGTACAAAGCAAAAGTGTTTAGGTAGCGCGTATTGATATATCACGGGTTCTACTTAATCACAAAGTATATAAATTGTATAAAATGTATCGATTGACACTCAACTCTAGAAATATCACTATGATATATCAGATTTATTTATGTAGAAAAGTGTCAACCGATCCAAAACTTGGCTTAATCAATTTCAAACCCTTTCATTAATAGCAAATACATTGTTAGACATTCTCAACAAATTATTCTTAGGTTTGTTCTGATTTAAAAGCTGCCTAGTTGCCCATTATTTCATATTTCTATAGTGACAATCGAAGTGACAACCGATGTTAGTTTCATTGCATTCGTCTGGACCGGAAACGCTTATTAGCATAATTAGCGTATAACACTAACTTTGTGTTGTATAATGCGTACAACGCCGTATACAGCGAGTCCCTTTCGTTACATATTTTTGGAAGCCTGTGCAACTTTCTTGCTTCGGCGGGTCGCGCGCGCTAGTACTTGCTAACGCGTCAGCATTAGGGAGGTCTATAAGCCCTGGAGAAATCACGAAGTCCGGGTCATTCTTTACCACGTACGAATACGCTGAATAGTAATTTTTGGGATTGTCTGACTGAGTTCAATTAAATGCCGAATTTGCTCTTCTCGAGCTTTCCGATAGCTCGCCAAATGGAAGTGACTATATATACTATATGATACCGCCCTTTCCATTAGCCTCCGAAATTCCCACCCACTGAGTGCTCCTTCGTACCCATGTGTCGACTATTATAGCTGCAAATTCTGCTCTAGAAAGATGTGAAATGTCACATTCACTATTGGTGATAAAAATCAAACGTTCATTACCTTCGGAGTACCCGAATTAGCAGTTGACTCGGCCCTTACCCGCATGCCAAAGTAACCGGATGTTATATTACTACGGTATATATATGCTATAAATTAATAGTATGTGTGACATATCTAGCGTAAAACATTTGCGATACCTATATTTATCGACGGACTATAACCTCTCAAATAACCTACTAGTGCTCTGCCAAAATTTGTAGAAACAAACAACGTATAAAACCTTTGTGATTAAGAATGCAATATGAGATAACAAGTTATATTCATATTCTGTTAATTATTAACTTTGAGAATTTGAATGAAACTTAATTGTTCTATAATGTCATTAGATGTTCTGTGAACGAAATGGAGCTGAAATACTTCGTTCGCAGAGCATTCTATTCCCTGTACTTTTGAGATGTACAATGATGTTATGGCATATGGGGCCCAGACAATCACTTTCAGAAGTTGTTGGGACACATGTAGTTTTAGCTTGTAAGTGGATCATTATAGTTTTTTACACACACTACCGCTCCCCTCCCCCTCCCCCCACCCCAATCAATGTTGTTTAAACCAAAACACATCAAACCCGACGAGAAATGGGACACAACATTGAACAGGGGGCGGGGGGGATTGTCCTTTGTTGAAATTCAAAAGGTTTTGTGGCATCTGTCCCAAGACTTTTGAAACTGATTGTCTGAAAGGCAATGAAAAGCATATTTAACCTCTTTGAATTACCGAGTGTTTTAGAATATCAGTTTTGCGAAAATCGTATAGCATTTAGTATAACATATTTACTGAATTGCACTGGCGTATATAATGCTTTTATACTGTGCTTGTTGTGGTCAATATATTTGAAATGTAACATAATCCAACAGACTGAACAGTATATTATAAATGAGCTTATAAACAGATGTGATATGTGGGGAGGGACGTATGCTGAGAGATTAAACCTGCTCTATATGCAAGGGATAAAACACATCTATCTGGTTAATTATCGACCTAGGTTATTGCTGAATAAAATGCAAGGGTAAGTTATCGAAAACCACTTAGAGATTGTGCATATTTGACATGAAAATATGTATGTAATATAAAACGGTTTGAACACGTGCTCGATTGTCACTCGGTTGTCACTTTGAAACACATAGCATTTTCAATGATATAACTTTCAATTATCGCGGGATTATAATTTTCAGAATATTAAGTACAAAGCAAAAGTGTTTAGGTAGCGCGTATTGATATATCACGGGTTCTACTTAATCACAAAGTATATAAATTGTATAAAATGTATCGATTGACACTCAACTCTAGAAATATCACTATGATATATCAGATTTATTTATGTAGAAAAGTGTCAATCGATCCAAAACTTGGCTTAATCAATTTCAAACCCTTTCATTAATAGCAAATACATTGTTAGACATTCTCAACAAATTATTCTTAGCTTTGTTCTGATTTAAAAGCTGCCTAGTTGCCCATTATTTCATATTTCTATAGTGACAATCGAAGTGACAACCGATGTTAGTTTCATTGCATTCGTCTGGACCGGAAACGCTTATTAGCATAATTAGCGTATAACACTATAAACTTTGTGTTGTATAATGCGTACAACGCCGTATACAGCGAGTCCCTTTCGTTACATATTTTTGGAAGCCTGTGCAACTTTCTTGCTTCGGCGGGTCGCGCGCGCTTCTACTTGCTAACGCGTCAGCATTAGGGAGGTCTATAAGCCCTGGAGAAATCACGAAGTCTGGGTCATTCTTTACCACGTACGAATACGCTGAATAGTAATTTTTGGGATTGTCTGACTGCGTTCAATTAAATGCCGAATTTGCTCTTCTCGAGCTTTCCGATAGCTCGCCAAATGGAAGTGACTATATATACTATATGATACCGCCCTTTCCATTAGCCTCCGAAATTCCCACCCACTGAGTGCTCCTTCGTACCCATGTTTCGACAATTATATCTGCAAATTCTGCTCTAGAAAGATGTGAAATGTCACATTCACCATTGGTGATAAAATTCAAACGTTCATTACCTTCGGTGTACCCGAATTAGCAGTTGACTCGGCCCTTACCCGCATGCCAAAGTAATCGGATGTTATATTACTATATATATGCTATAAATTAACAGTATGTGTGACATATCTAGCGTAAAACATTTGCGATACCTATCTTTATCGACGGACTATAACCTCTCAAATAACCTACTAGTGCTCTGCCAAAATTTGTAGAAACAAACAACGTATAAAACCTTTGTGATTAAGAATGCAATATGAGATAACAAGTTATATTCATATTCTGTTAATTATTAACTTTGAGAATTTGAATGAAACTTAATCGTTCTATAATGTCATTAGATGTTCTGTGAACGAAATCGAGCTGAAATACTTCGTTCGCAGAGCATTCTATTCCCTGTACTTTTGAGATGTACAATGATGTTATGGCATATGGGGCCCAGACAATCACTTTCAGAAGTTGTTGGGACACATGTAGTTTTAGCTCGTAAGTGGATCATTATAGCTTTTTACACACAATACCGCTCCCCTCCCCCTCCCCCACCCCAATCAATGTTGTTTAAACCAAAACACATCAAACCCGACGAGAAATGGGACACAACATTGAACAGGGGACGGGGGGGGATTGTCGTTTGTTGAAATTCAAAGGTTTTGTGGCATCTGTCCCAAGACTTTTGAAACTGATTGTTGTAGGCTATGTGTTTGTGAGTACTTTATACTGACATGTTTTCCATGCAAAAAATCATTTTTGCACTTACCACATGGATCCTGCGCCTCAGATTTCACATTTGTTTGAATTTCATCTACTATTGAGGCAAGCTGATCAACGGTTCAGCCAACGAGCGAGCAGTCTCGCTGTTTATCACCTGTTCAGTTTCAAAGTTTTCCATGTGCTCTCTGCTATCAATTTGAACACTTGACTGCGCTTGTGCCGCTGAAGTAGGAAGGTCATGAAGCATGATTTTGCCGTGGTTTATAGATATATTATCATCAACAAAATTCTCAGTATTTGTAGCCCTCTCTATGCTAGTATTCACGCCTGCAAAGTCACTGCTCGTACACATAACTTTGATCAGTCGACCACAAATTTCTTTCGTGTCCTTTCCATTAACTGCAAGGAACTTCTTGTTTTTTATCCAGAGAATCGTAAGACCCTCCGACTCAAAACGTTTCTTTTCACCGGCTGGCGATGACCACGTTCCCTGTTGGATAAGATTGTCCCTTACGAATTCTTTCAAGCTTTCTTTCATGATCACCAATCCAAGACAATCTTAGATTTCCCGACATGTTTCCCCTCAAATCGCAATATACATACAAATACTCACATACAGTTCTGCTGTTCTGTTCTCCAGCAATTTAAGGCTCCAACCCGCCGGAACGCAACTCACAAGAACTCTAGCAATTAAATATGCAGTGAGATATCAAATACTTGTGATTTGTAACATACATTTAAGTTGGAGTAACGGAGCACAAAATACACGTCCGTACACTATGGAGGGCTGGTACACGTCCGTACACCATAGTGGCTACTATAAAATTATGCCAGAGGTTCTAATAATTTTTTTGCTACTTTAGCTGTACAATTATTCCAGGCCAAACATTCATCAATAATTATACCAAGAAAGTTACAAATAGTTTTGAAACCATAGTTGAGCTACTCCCCATATACCATAGTGTTCTAGTTTTTGTATCAAAATCCTGTGATTAATTGTATCAAATGCCTTTGATAAGTCCAGAAATATATCAATTATGAATTCTCCATTATCTATTGCGTTAGTAAGTTTGTTGGTAAATTCAATTATTGCAAGTTCGGTGGATCAATTCTCTCTGAAAACATATTGATGGTGCGTCAACATTCTATTTTTTTTCGATAAATTTGATTAATATCTTATACATGAGTTTTTCTAATAATTTTCTAAAACAAGTGAGAACAAATATGGGTCGACAATTTTTAAATTCCTTGTTTTCGCTTGCTTTGAAAACCAACAGACAATATTATCAGTCTATTTGTTGATTGCACATAGCAGAACGACAGTCACTTCAGATATTTTTAAAGTACAGAAAATATAATTAAGAGCGTATATAAACTGACCCATCATTAGTAATAGTTGTACCACAGTCCAAGAATGTAATAAGTGGACAGTTGGCAAAATTGTTGTCTACCAGTTACAATAAGAACCATTCATAAAATGCTTAGCAGTATCAAACAAGCTAAGTGAAAGTTGGCCGCGGTATTCCCATGCTATGCATACGAAGTATTGTACATTATATCAATATATGCTCGAGAATAGTTATCCAGCAAAACATGTATGTCAAAATTATCACATCTTCTGGTTTTAAATCAACAATTTTGACGGATTTTGTGCAAGGACAGCTTTGGGTTCCGTTTCGCTTTGGCCGATGCTTGAAATTTCCCGGAAATACACTTATTTACCGGAAGTTGTCGTCTCCTCCGCAGGCTCTTCAACAACGCGCGCGGCTCGACACAAAATGGAAAAAAAGTAGGAGCCGAATTTATGACCTCGGTGTCACACCGACCCGAGGTAATTAATAACGCAGAACACGAATGACAGGGATGATAGAGTGCTTATATAAGAATTTCTTGTCTTGGCGGTTGGGATCCTGGAAACAAATAATGGGGTCTCGCCTACAATCAGGAGCAAAAATAATGAGACTTTTCACGTTTTTGGCCATTTTCAAGTGCGTCGGCCTCCCCCCTCCCCCCATGATCAATGTTGGAAGAAACGGGTTGAATTTTCTCTTTTCAGTCATCCACACAACATTGAATTGGGGGTGAGGGGGGCATTTATGCGTTTGTCTCAATAATTTTTGCTCCTCATTGTAGGCCAGATAGAGGTTGAATCGTTCATTTTACTTTAAACACTCGATAAATTTCATATTGCAAGGAGGATCATAATACTAATATTCGTTTTACAAGTGTTGACATCTTGTATTGTCATTGCCAGCATACAGTACCTATTACAGTCAACTTACACATAAGGGAAAGCTGCTTAAAATTACTACATATATGTTCGGAGAAAGTGTTTGTTCTTACTTTTTACGTAAATTACTCTAACGTTAGTATCTATAATGACTTCAGGTTAAGAAACTTCGCTAAGTCATTGAAATAATATAATATAGAAATGGATGTACTTCAGAAAAAATCACCTCAAACGATGTTGAATTGATTTAAAATACAATTTATTATTCAGCAGTTTTGTCACTAAAACGAATTAAAATAGATTAACGACTTCTTACCGTAGAGATATACAATGCCAGTTGCTTTACAAACAATTTGGAGAAGATCGTCAAAGGTATCGTTAATTTATTTTTTAGATTCAGAAATCTATTTGAATTTATTCCAATTTATATTAATTTGCCCTATATTCTTCGAAAACTATATGTTAAAATATAAATACTGCATGGTAAGGACTTTTATTATCATAAAAAATAGCTTAAACGGCAGTTTAAGCATGATTTCTAGACTCATTTTAGTCATATATTTTTTGTAAAATAATTCGATCCCTCGGTTTCAGAAGCTTCCCTGAACCGTTTCGGTCACGGGTAGCTTCTGAGACCACGGGAAAATTATTTTCAATACGGACCTCCCCAGCTGGTAAATAAAATATTTGTTGACGTTTGATAATGGTTATAATGCATGGTTATAATGGTTATACTAGAAATACATGCATGCAGCAACCCCTCGCCAGTATTTCCCAAACATTGGTTTAACATGAAGAATTAGTAATTGTTCTACACTGAACTCTGGCTCGCGTTTACGTCAGTGTTGCCGGCCCATGGCAACACGATAATTTTAATTTTTTATTATATTTTTTGTACAACACGCCAGAAATAGTTGAATGATTACTGCCTTTAACAATCAATTTCCGAAATAGGTACTGCAGGTATATTAGGGCCATTTATACGGGACAAAATAAGACGCGACTTACATAAGACGCGACTTAAATAAGACGCGAGGTTGTCGTATAAAAGGTACAAAATTCTTATGTAAGACTCGTCTTGGATAAGACGCGTCTTACATAAGAACAGGACTTTTAGCTGTTCTTATTTAAGTCACGTCTTAAATAAGAAATTTTAGACAAAAATTCTAACTACACATGCCCGAAACTTGAAACAACGTAAAATTATTAGCTTTGCTTATTCGAACAAAAACAACCGAAACAACATTATAGCTATAGCAAGTAAATAAGAATAAATCCGTAGAGAACCATTTATGCGATAACTCAGCTTATATAAGACTTATTTTGTCCCGTATAAACGGCCCTATTGTTTTGCAGTATGTGAGCTTTGATTTAATGTAAAATTTAAACTTTCCCCGGGTGTAAATAGCTGGGCGGAATTAGTACCTTCGCCCGGGGCTAACGCCTGGAACGGCGTTCCGCGCAGTTGGCTCGGGGATAATGAAATTCCAATAAAACAGCAGTGTTGAATGCGAAGTACATCTGAGATCAGTTGTATTTGCCACTTTACTCCATGCAAGCATGACCGACAAAGTGACTGCTGAAAACTACGCGATAAAAAATGAACAAAAAGCCTGCCTTTAGTTACAATGCAATAGAAGCTTTTCTACTCAGAAAGACAATACAGAAGGTAAACTTTTATTATTATTTTTCTGATTGTTTTACAGTTTGTACATTGCTTGACAAAATGCTTTTTGACATACAACTATAAAATTTAGTTGCCGAAAACATTTTGTTTATTACAACATTTAAAAAAAATGCTCGCCCGAATTACGCCCATGCATGCATGCAGGAATCATGTTAAAACTGCCGTTCAAGCTGCTATCTTTTTAATTTGTTCTATGTTTATGGACAAGTTGTATATGTTCTAGTATTTTTGTATAATCGTTAGACTTGTCAAAAGTCGGCATCGAACGGAACGCGAGCAGCGAGCGCGACCGACGAAACTTGCACGTGGCAAGTGTATATATAATCGTATATATTTTTCGCCCAATAGCCTGAATATACGTCTGGAGCATTTGAATGAAAATTGTTTTTTCACCTTTAGTATAGACAGAGCAGATTTTTCATTCCTTTTGTAGTACTTTGAGTTTGAAAATTTTCGGCTTCATTCATCGGTTTGTCGGTAAATTTTAAAAAAACTCCTTTGGACCACACGGCCATGATAGAGGGGCTTCGGTGGCGAAGTGGTTAGCGCACTTGCCTTTCACCTCTAAGGCCGCAGGTTCGAATCTCAGTGAGAGCTTCTCAATGTGACTCGAACCCAGTCCTCATGTGAAAAGAGTAAAAGTCAACGCTCTGGGTTTTCTCCGGGTACTCCGTGTTTCCTCCCACAGGGAAAGTTGACAGGGTGGGTTAGGCACATAGGATAGGTCTGGAGGCAGATCATTAATGAAGTATGGACTAATAGCGGCAGCTGCTCAAGCGCCATTTGTAAGCTCAAAGTCTACCTCGGTCTGCTTCACGTCAGTCCGGTTCTATCTATCTAACCATAATGTAACCAGTCACTGAAAAGCCCTGATAGGGAGTGTGCTGTGAAATATCTGTATCTGTATGATATCCCAAAGAACTGCCCAATAAGATTGCAGGCGAAAATATCACCATAGGCATGCATAAATAACTAAATTTAAGTTATTTTTTTCAGCACCTACAAAAAAAGTTCTGTACTGCCACCAAACTGATAAAGAAAGGATGCTACAAAGATACTGGTTTCAATACAACAGCAAACAGGCCTTTATCAATCTTGCTTGCAAAATATCCTGCAAATAAAGTTGACTGGAATAATGGCTGGGATGATTTTTTACATAGTGTGACCTGCTAGTAAGTTTATCTCATTGTTTTATTGGTCAATAATAAGGTAAAATTTCATTGTCTTATTTTTCTTACAGTTCAAGGATAAAATAATATTGTCGTACTTGATACATTCTCAGTTAACTTCGATTTTGATTTCCCAATTTAACCATTTCCCAATTAACCCAACAAACTGGGGGCTGCCGCCCGCCCCCCATACCAGTACGCCTATGGCGAGATATTCGAGAGAATTTTTTTCTTATTTTAAGAATAACATTTTTCCATCCTAGAATAATATTCTTATAATTAGAAAAACAATCTTGAAATAAAGTTTAATATTATTTATCGCATATATCAAAACCTTTCTTTTGGCAACTTTTGCATGGCTGAAACGAGATATGATATTGAATTAAATAAACCTAATTGTAATATTGTATATCTTTCACTTTTTTGTCAAATTTGAAGCTGAACGGCTCTGTCCTGAATTGTCGCAGTTTCAACATGGCGGATATCACAATGAATTTGAATATGCCCAATGAATTGCTGCTATTGAAAAATAACAATTATATATGAATTCAAATCATTTGCAACAATCGTCTATCTACGCTTTAATGAAGATGGTATGATCCACCGCAAAAAATGAAGTGTAAATTTACCCAAGATTTTGCGTAAATATCACCGACATGTTATGACATCACGGTTAATGCTGTCAAATGTTATGACATGCGATACGTTAAACGATAAAAATTTTATATTATTGCAATTGGCATATAATTTTTTTTAGAAAATATGTCTCATTATTCGCTTATAAGAATTTTCATCATTTTTTTATAATCATTTTTTTGGCCAGATTATAAATGCTTCCTATAGTTTCAAGCTAGCGATAGATTGGGAGCGCTTTTTGGTGTATGTATTTTAGAAGACAAGGGCCACGCGCGCAATGAGTTGTGGGATATCCTATATCAAGTATCAAGTGTGATTTACAAATTTTCGACTTTTTCGTTTGAGCATATTTCGCTCAAGAATATCGTGTTTTTTATCATATTTGGTTCTGGATAAGTGACTCCGAATCCTGCCGAAGGCTTATTGATCTCAGGTATGAAATATTACTGTTTATATCATATAATTATAACTTACATCGACCGTATTTACTCATTTTATCTTGTGGCTGTTTAGCCTGTTGTGGCTGTCTGCTATTGCTAAATTTGAATTTGCGCGCGAGAGGTTTTATATATTGAATTATTTCATTTCAATTCCGTCAAATATTAGTTAAAATCAACAATTCAAATTTTGAATAAACACATAGTAAATACTGGGTTACACTTGCCACTTGGTTGACAAAACTGGAGAAAGCATGTTTGAACCCACATAGTATATTATAAACCCCGTGGATATTCGTCCGACACCGGATCTTCCTGCTTCACGGCTATTCATCCGACAACGCTTTAAAAGCTAACAATAAACCACTAAAAGGGTTGCGTTGTTTCTTAAGAACGAAGCAACAACATATTCGATACGCTATACGTTTCGTACGCGGTGCGTAAGCGAAAATCACGAAGGAAAAAAAAGTATAAAAAAAAATAATAAAATAGTGGCGCGAGCAGGAATCGATCCCAGAACTTGGCGTCCAATTGCCTCTGTGGAGGAGAGAGGTGCCAAACCACTACACTACGAAGGATTCGCTTGAAATTCAATTAAATTTACGCTGTTTTATTTTTAACGACTTTAACGATATGGAAATGTCGGACGAATATCCACTTTCTATTATAAAACAATATGTGAATATGAATAATATTTACTTGCTGATTGCTTCAAGCCTATTATTAGCCAAAACATGAAAATTATTTGAGAGTATTACACTTACAATTACAATGTTATCTATCTGAATCATAAAATTGTTAACTCAATATATAGAATTGATTATAATATTAGCTTATCAGTTCAGTGCATATTTCTTGGTTTATAGCATGTAAATGGTTGACTTTAAATTAATATTTAACCCATTGGCATTGAGCTGGAATGTGCCCCAGTGCGCCCTACTTTTTTTCACCTGTCTAACGCCAGTGTCTTCACTCATGTCTAACCCTGCATATATGTGTGTGATATATTGTGCCTGTTTATGTGATAATGGCATGGCTGGACAGGAGGTTTTAATCCAGGATGGTGTGTTTAATATATAGACGGAATACACCCCGCCTCTCCGCCTGGCAGGGATGATAGAGTGCTTGTATAAGAATTTCTCGTCCTGGCAGATGCAATCCCGGCAACAAATAATGGGATCCTGCCTAGGCCAGAAAGAAGTAGAATAATTCACTTTACCGTAAACAGTCGATAGAGTTCATATTGCAAGCTAGATGAGATGGGGTGTTAACAGGATATTACACTAGGCCGTACATTGCATAAGCTGCATTGTGCCACAACTTTATTGTTTTACTCCGTATAATGTCAGATGATTTTACCTGTCAGTGCCATCACTCAACGGGTTACTGAAACAAGTAGCACTTATCTCACATACAACTGAGGTTAAATCATAACCATATGAATGTTTTCTGGAATATGAGGCAATAGCATATTAAATCACAAATACCAACACCATCGCCGTTACATTTTATACCAATCTAATGGATTTTGCTGCAAAAATTCTTTCTCATGTTATAAACTTTATCCTACATAATAGAATGATTACAAATAAATTACTTATTTCCTTTCATGGGAAAATTTGAGTCATTATGGTCAATTTGAGTCGAGAAATCATGGTCCCACAGTCAAAATGTCAAATTTTAACCAATGAAGTTGCATCGCACCCTTTATTGTATTCCTGTCTAATGCCAGACAATTTTATTTGTGAGTGGGAGAGTGATGGTGGTTAATTGGTTAAGGATGCCAAGTTATATCATTATGCTTTCAATAAGTAACACAGTTGTAATTTAACACTTGCCCGGGGCAAGTGAATATCATTGTCACACAAAGCTGGGCATCAAGTTTATGTTTTCATTGCCAGATAAATTTTTTTATGCAGTGCAAGTTGTACTTGTGCATGGATTCAAATTTTGTTTTTCTGTAGGCCACAGCCAGGTCTGAAGCAGTATAAGATAGCCATCTAGAGCAGTGGAAGAATGTGTCGACATGTTGTCCCCTTAATTTATAGCCCCTACCTGGGTACCCCAGTGGCCATTGTCTCATGGCAAGTGAATTTTATTCACGGCAACTAATTTTCATATCCAACTTGGCAAGTTGAACTTGCCCTGATGACAAATGGTCAAAAAAGTAAAGTTATACCACTGACTACTGAGTAAGGTACATATATGAGCTACAGTATCATGGTTATAAAAACTCTGGAATAAGGTATGCGGTTATTTTCAAAAAATTTACATTATCACTCATCAATATGTCTGCAGGTTGTTGAAGAAGATCGGAGGAGCCTCAATCAATCCAAAGAAGCAGAAGAAAGTGCATACATGAGGAATTGTGAAAAGCAGCAGCTGATTGACCAATTGGACCCACTTATTTACTATCATGGCATTTCAAAAGGAGTTATGAAGCCACTACATGAACAGTGATCTGGTAATTAAATGATATCATTTTGTTTTTTTATTAATTAGAGTACCGGTACCAACATCGGATTCATTAGCACCAGGGGTGGAAAAAGTATAGGACCACGGGACCATTGGTCCCAGAAAATTTTTTGAGTTCCCAGAAAATATTTTCCCAAGAAAGAAAAATTGTAATAATTCAAATAAAAAGAGAAATTCAGAGGAAAATTCACACCATGACCTCAGAAATGCAATTATAAGTGTAACCATCTTAATAGTGCGATAGTGTATAAATGTATTAGACTATAGAACGATGTAAAAAATGTTGTATGGCAAATGCATTTTTAGTTGATCCGGGACAAACTTTTTGGGGGGAGCATGCATGATCTCCCTGATAGTGTCCCCTAAAAGTGCCCTAGCTTTTTTGGTATCTGTATTTACCCTTAGGATCAGACCCTTGATGCATGTCAGTTTTATGTTATATTTTAAGATTCTTAGTGAAATATTATTTCCAGTGAAATATTTTTTCCTGTGAAATATAGCATGACATCCAGTTTGACAACTTGTTAGTGTCACACAATTACAGTGTCCAAATGTCCATTTACTTGACTATTTACAGAAAATGTTCAATGTTCTCTTGCGGTCCCAGAAAGTAAAATTATATTTTTTCCACCCCTGATTAGCACCGACATTAGGTGTCGTTAATAGAAAATAATAAATGAAAATTGCATTTTGGTTTATGCTGTACCGGTAACTAATAAATGATATGAAAAATCAAAATTGCATTTTTAGCTCTCAAAATATCACAATGCTTTTATTAAAAATGTACCGGTAACTTAATTAATATTATTTTTTATGTATGTAATTCTACAGAAAGTACTTCACCTAATGAAGAACATTTAATTCACTCTTCAAATCAAAAAGTCAACCTGCTAAGAGCAAACTGGACATCATAAACTTTGTTGAGGTGAGGTTATAGTTTCATTTTATAAAATTCATTTAGTAAGGCCTGAATCAAATTTAGTGTACACTGTACACAGTGGCGCCGTGGCCGGGGGGGCCAGGGGGGGCCCTATTGTTGAGACCCGTCGGAAAATTGTCAATGTTGTCGGAAATTGTCGGAAAATTGTCAATGTTGTCGGAAATTTTCAAAGTTGTCGACCGGGAGGGGGTGAAGATTTAAAATGTTGTCGTCCGGAAAAATTTTTGGTCTGTCGGAAAAAATTTTCGGTTTGTCGGAAAAGTACTGCCCTCGGCCCCCCCAAAAACATGGGTCCCACGGCGCCCCTGACTGTACATATACATCTTCTTAGTTTTGAGCTTTCCTATAGTTGAGATAAAGTTAATATGGGCTAACAAAAACTATCTGCCAGTGTCTCTTGTTCCATCCATCATAGTATTTCGCTCTGTCTATAACCCCAGGGGATAGCTTGTTCAGGGGTGGAAAAAGTATCGGACCACGGGACCATTGGTCCCAGAAATTTTTTTGAGTTCCCAGAAAATATTTCCCCAAGAAAGAAAAAATTGTAATAATTCAGATAAAAGGAGAAATTCAGAGGAAAATTAACACCATGACCTCAGAAATGCAATTATAAGTGCAACCATCTTAATAGTGCGATAGTTTTGCGATAGTGTATAAATGTATTAGACTATAGAATGATGTAACAATTGTTGTATGGCAAATGCATTTTTAGCCAATCTGGGACACTTGATTTCAAAATTTTCTGGGAGCTAGAGCATGGATCCACCTGATAGTGCCCCCCAGTGCCAATTTTGCATCTGTATTTACTTTAGGATCAGACCCTTGATGCATGTTATCTATATTAGCTTTATGTTATATTTTAAGATTCTCAGTGCACTGAAATATTTTTTTTCTGTAAATATACATGTAGCATGACATCCAGTTTGACAACTTATTAGGTGTCACACAGTTACATTGGCCGAGTGTCGATTTACTTAATCATTTGCCGAAAATTTTTCAATGAACTTTTTGCGGTCCCAGAAAGTAAAATATTTTTCCCACCCCTGAGCTTGTTAGTGAAAACATAAGCTGTTAATTAATGAGGGTTGTGTAGTTGTTACCAAAACTATTTTTGTGTTGTTTTTTTCCTCAAAAGGAAGGAGACACAGACTTGACTACCTGGCTGCAAATGAGACCCAATGACACACTGTATCAGGGCTGATCATGACATGGAGCTATTGGCAACATTCGAGAATAGCGAAACTGTAAAAGCCATCTTTACTTCCTGGCGTTGTTCTACTGTAACTGCTCGACTTAGACTACCCATCCAGACTCAGCAGTCTGACATGGTAAAGGCTTTTCAAGAAATTGAACAATATTGCTACGTGTGAGAACTTTTACATTTATCTATCAGTAATTACTTTAATAACCTATTCATGTATAGCTGGTAAATATATTATTTTAAACATTCTTAATTGTTTTTATATTGTAGGATGACAACAGACAAAAGCCATGCACACCGGATCAAACTAGAATAATTTTCTTAGCAGGATTTAAATTCAAGATAATTTTTCTAATTTTGTCCCATGGGTAAGTAAAATTTTCTTATTAAGATTATTTTTCTTATTTCAAGAAAACGTTCTAGCAAAATTTTCTTATTACTAGAAAATAATTCTTGGGAAACTAAGAATTTTTTTCTAGAAATAAGAAAATTTTGCTAGAACGTTTTCTTGAAATAAGAAAAATATTCTTGATAAGAAAATTTTACTTACCCACGGGACAAAATTAGAAAAATTTTCTTACCAAGTATTTTGTTCTAACCAAGATTAATTTTCTTATTTTAAGAAAAATTTTCTTGAAATCTGATTCTTACCTAGAATATTTTACTTACCCACGGGACAAGTAAAATTTTCTTAAAACAAGTAATTTTGTGCTTAAAATAAGTAATATTTTCTTAAAACAAGAAATTGATTTTTTGCAGTGTAATATATTAGTAATAGCTGTTTTTCGAAATTTGATTGCAATTTCGAATCTGTTCAGTTTTTTTTTGTACACCCTGTATATAGTCTTGGTGTAATTTTGGTGTAATATAGTAGAGACCAAAGAACAATATATTGTATATGTTGCAAAAATGACTACAAAATATTTAAATGACTACAAAATATTTAAAATATCGGCATTTGTTATTTTTCATTGACCATTTTATGTAACACATTAATTTATGTTTGTGGTGTTACACTGAGTGTATATGGCATCGGCAAGCCTGAAAAATATGCCGTGGACAGGCATATTTTTCAAAATTGCCCATTGTGGATATTCACGCAAGGGTACATAATACCAACACAGAAAAAAAATCACATTAAGTTAAATGCATATCAATGCGCGCCCTACTTTTTATTTTAATATGCCTAATGACAAATGATTTTAATAGTGAAGGAGAAAGCATTGCCAATTGATGGGCTAAAGTGGTCTAGGAGTAAACTATACATATATATATATCTATATATATATATATATATATATATATATATATATATATATATATATATATATATATATATATATATATATATATATATATATATATATATATATATATATATATATATATATATATATTCATATATATATATATATATATATATATATATATATATATATATATATATATATATATATATATATATATATATATATATATATATATATATATATATATATATATATATATATATATATACATATATATATATAACAGATAAACAGGTACCGTTGGAATAATTATAAAGCTTGCCACAAAAAGGCAGTTAATAACGAGGCCTATACACAAATGTTTTTCCATCAACATTTCTTGGGTAATGGACATGCGTAGCAATGTTAATGGTAATGCGTAGCAATGTTAATTATAGTTAACAGGATATTGTTATTTGTATGGTAAATCACTTATATTCATATTATGCATAATTAGCAAAATTGGGAGGGTATAAATTGGGTTCGCCTGTAAAGTAAGATTATATTTGATGAAGACAATAAAGTCGAAACGTTACGTTATGTGTTGAGTTGATTAATTTATATATATATAGATATATAGATATATAAATATATGTCGTCGTCGTTGTCGTCATCGTCACAATGACGTTTGACGTTTGACACAATAATTCTAAGCAACATTCATATTATTAATATTTAGCAAATATGTCAGCAAACGCAAACGATAAGAAAGACATTGTCTTGTCTATTGTTGTGAACACAATCACAATAGTGTAAAGCTCTCAAGAATGTGAACGACTAATTATAACGATTAATTATAAGCGTTAAGTTGACTAAATTTAACACGCTGGCTTAGTTTCTCAAAGCGCAGAGGGGTAATATTGCTATGTGGCTATCATTTTATATTCATAGTCCGATAGAAAATCGTGAACCGTAAAAACAAAGACATGTAAATTTGTTTTTGGTACAAGCATGCAGTTATCTAGCCTCCTGCGCAGACGTTGTTAGTGGCCGAGGCCCCACCTAACGTCTGCTCACATTCGCTACACATTTGACTTCCTGGCAATTAACCAATCGCAATCATGTACACGATAATTGAAACATCGACCTTCACTGACCTTCACATGCATGGGCTATTTATATCAACAAGTCTGTAGTATTTTTAAATATGAAAGTTTTAATACTACGCATCAGGCTTTTCATTCTATTATAAATGAAAAGAAGGATGTTTTCGTAAATCTCACAACCGGCGCAGGAAATCACTTATTTATCACGCTATTTCCGAAGCTATTCCATGTAATATTCGGATTTAAATATTTAAACAAATTGTAAACGTGTAGACATTTAGTATTAATCGTGGTTTCGCCAAACCCGATCGATTCCTGTGGCTTTGAGAATTACAAATGCGAACATATGTTTAGGATTTATTATCAAATACATCTCGCCTGACAAAAAAGCATTCCAAAGCGCCAACGTGCTTCAATTTCTTTAATTTTCATTCTGTTTCTACAAAATTTCCCATAAACATAGAACATGTCATTCTTACAACTCGAATGTTTTTTGTTTTTCGAATTGCTACATTTTGGGGGGGGGGGGAATGACGTCACAAATCTGCCCCTAAAAATTAACAGCTAGCTATTGTTAATTGTATGCACTTATTCGGTAGACGACATTGAGAGAGTCTTAAAACTGAAGTCTGTTTTGAAATACAACTATTCCTTGCGAAGATATCAAGACTCAAATTTCTAAAAATCGGCCATTTTCTTCTATTTTTAGTAACAAAATGGCCGATTTTTCGACAGTTGTACCGCTACATCTTCGCGAGAAATAGTTGTATTTAGAAACGGAGTTCAGTTTTATGACTCTCTCAATGTCGTCTACCGAATGAGTGCATAAAATTAACAATAGCTAACTGTTAATTTTTAGCGGCAAGATTGTGACGTCATTTTCCCGCCAATAATGTAGCAATTCGAAAAACGAAAAAACATACGATTTGTAAGAATGACATGCTCTATGTTTATGGGAAATTTTGTAGAAACAGGAGGAAAATTAAAGAAATTGAAGCACGTTGGCGCTTTGGCATGCATTTTTGTCAGGCGTGCGTACTGACATGAGCTTCATGCATCAATAGCCAGAGGGCAAACCATTCTGCTATACATGCAGAATGCACTTTCTATGTCTTCAACAATGACTCTGTATGCTATGCCATATAATACAGAATAGTATAGAATATGATACCTAAAGGGTTTGTAATGGACTTTCACACGGGTTCCACGGATAGGACTTTAATAACAAGAATAGATTCTATCTTGAAGAAATGCTCTAAGAAATTTATGACAGTCTTTAAGGGACACTATAAGCAACAGCTCAAAAGTTTAGCACGTCAGGAAAAATAACTTATCACTGGTTTGAAGAGATGTTATCCAGAACAGGCAAATACAATTTTGAGGAAATTAGAAGAGAGAAGTGTTAGGATAAACTGAACTGATTCAGAACAGAAGATTGAGGAAATATTTAGAGACGGAATTTCACCACGTGAAACGGCACAAACTATAACACAGGAAATACATGAAATCACTCAAGAACCTATTAATTTACCAGACAACTCTATTGATGAAAACCTCGTGCATTTATGTAAACATGGCCCCTCGTTTGTTCCGACGCCGATTAGAATTGACTGGAATGACGAATGATATACAACAATCTTGGTTAGCCTTTAAAAAGAAGGTCAGATGGCGAGCAATTTTTCATTCGAAACAAGCTACAGAAAGAGAACGTAGCGGTTTAGACGCGCCCTATCTAAAATAAAAAAATGATCCACCGACTGCCAGTATACCAGCTATTGAAGTATTTTTGAATAAAGTGGAAAACAATTTATTTGAACAAACAGGATATAAGGATATTGACGATAATCTAACTTCAGAAGAAAGGAAAGCATTAACTGAGTTTCGATCAGTAACAGTGGAAGACCGAGATTCGATTATCAGAATGCAAGATAAGGGTAATAATTTTGTAATTTTAAATAAGAATTTGGATCAAAGTAAAGTTATAGAGCAGATGGACCACGGGAGTTTTGAAATTATAGATGAAGACCCCTCGTTAGATACAGTGAAGGTTATTGAAGACTGGGTTGATAAGTGGAGGCCACAGGGTTTATCTGATAAGTGGATTAAATTTACCACCAGTATTACCGATGTTCATCCAGGTATTAACTACCCCCTCATTAAAACACACAAACCTAATAATCCTGCCAGAGTTATAACATCAGGTTGTGGGACCCCTACGGAAAATCTGTCTCTGTTTGTAGATAAATACTGTAAGGTGGGTGTGGATTCGATTAAATGTCGAATTAGGGATACGGCACATATGCAAGAAATAGTTGATAATTTAAACGAAATTGGTATTCAAGAAGGAGACTTGTTAGTTAATTTTGACATCATAAACATGTTTTCGTCTATTAATAATGAAATAGGTGTGGAACGAGTCGGAAATAAGCTTAAAGAATTTTCAGATAAATTTGATGTGCCAGTAGAATGTATAATTGCAGCTTTAGAAATCTGTCTTAATAGAAATTGCTCAACGTATCAAGGCAATATTGGCTTGAAAACGATGGTACTGCCATGGGTCCTAAGAACTCATGCTCGTATGCGGATATTGTTGCTGAATGCGTTGACAATAAAGTTTTAGATTCTAGGACGACCTATCCGAATTGCGTTCCTGGTTCGGCTTTCGGGATGACACATTTGTACTGTGGAGAGGGACAGTGGAAAGGTTAAATATGTTTTTTTTATCACTCGCAACTCTTTTGATAAATATTTACAATTTACTATGGACATGGGTGGGAAATCCTTACTTTTTTGGATTTACTTATTACCATCAAAGGTAATTCGTTAGTCACATCAGTGTACAGTAAACCCAGTGATGCGCATCTGTACTTTGACGCTGAATCGTGTTATCGTAGTTCGCAGATATTAGGAATAGCTAAGGAGGTAGCTTTAAGGATTCGTAGGATATGTTCGGAAGATGAGGATTTCCGTAATGAGAGTGAGGAGTATGCTAATTATTTGATAACTTGCGGGCATGATGAGCACCATATTCGGAATAAATTTGCGGAAGTTGCATCATTTATGGCTAGGCAGGAATTAAGCACGTAAAAGTAAAAAACGATCTAATAGAAATTTGTGCATTTTTGCTGGTAAATATAATCCCAAAGGACCTGACGTCCGGAGGATTTTAAAAAATTATCATAAGGAAGTAATTTGTGGTGATAAAAAGCCGATTGAAGTTTTATCAGAGGGAGCTATTGGTGTTGCATACAAACGTAATGCCAACTTAAAGGAACTTTTAACTCCTTCTGACCTATATAAAGATCGATCTCGAACTGGTAGGCCATTAGGTGTTTTGAGTGTCAGGCTAAACGGTGCGATTGTTGTAAGAATTTCGTGGAGGAAGGCAATTCGTTTTCGTCTGCAGCTACTATAGGAGAGTGTTTCGGATTGGTAAAGGCCTTACTTGTTCCACCAGTCATGTTGTTTATCTTGCACGCTGTGTGGCTTGTAATTTGCAAGGGGTGGGCAATACGGTTAATTTTAAGACTCGACTTGCCAATTATAAGTCTCACATAAAGCGTAACAAAAGAATATGTAGTAGTGTTAATCACTTCCTTGATTGCCACGGTGTTGATCATTCACGTTTTAAAGTTTATGTTGTTTGATCGACGTCCGGACAAATTGAGGGAGTGTGAGAATTTTTGGATCGGAAGTCTAATTACTAATCTAAAGGGACTTAACTCCACGCATGATTTTGTTCAACAATAGCGTTATTTAATTAGTAAGGCATGCATTATATTAGTTATGCAAAAATGGTGGTATATATAGTGTAAACATTATCTGAGTGCCTCATTCTGAGGAAGGCCGTGACAAGCGGCCGAAATATTAAATGTTTGTAAAAGTAAAAGCATAGTAAAATAAAAACGGCAGCAGTTCTTCAT
>CACRXK020005087.1:0-13211 GCA_902702795.2 Paramuricea clavata
TTATTATGTAATTTTAACTTATCCTCTTAATTTATGTAATACTGGTGTAATTTAACCTTTTTGGGTTACAAAGTCAGTAGTCATTAAATCAATTCAATCAATTCAATTCAATCTTACCACTGGTACCACTGGTACCACTCGACATAATTTTGAAGGGTACCCCAACTGCCATGGCCCTTGGTTTACCGATGGTAAACTTACTTTCACCATCCGTAACCATATCTTACCACTGGTACCACTGGTACCACTCGACATGATTTAGAAGGGTACCCCAACTGCCATGGCCCTTGGTTTACGGATGGTAAACTTACTTTCACGATCCGTAACCATATCTTACCACTGGTACCACTCGACATGATTTTGAAGGGTACCCTAACTGCCATGGCCCTTGGTTTACGGATGGTAAACGTACTTTCACGATCCGTAACCATATCTTACCACTGGTACCACTGGTATGGATGCACTGTACAATAGACACAAATCGACAACAATACCGATGGTAGATGGTAGATTTATGAAATTTACCATTCGTATCGTATCGTGGTATTGGACCATGTTCCAGGCTACATGCACGTTCTGTAGGTGTCGGAAGTGATATTAAAACATTATTGATTTTCTAAACATGTCCAACATTGTGCAGGGGGATTTTGTCTGTTTTATTGATTTTTTATAGGTGTTTCATGAACTTTTTGCCAAGATTGTAGTTTCCATTTGGTCGTTAGTTGTCGCTGGCACGACAAGCGGTAAATGTGAAATAGTCTAATATCAATAGTCTTTTTGTGTGTTATATGCAAATCAGTCTTAATGATTTCAGAGTTTTATAAAGTTTTGTTGAGTCAGACGCACTATTACATCAGCCACTTGTCGTGCTAGCGACAACTAACGACCAAATGGAAACTAGGCTTAAACGAAGTGATTATTAGAAATTCACCTTATAGTAATTGTTATTATTTAAATGCCTGAGTCCTAAAATACTATTTCAGAACCATCCTTAGGCCCGGTTTACATGAGACCGGGACGAAGTCAAACCGGGATAAAATTGAAATTGTCAACATATGCATGTTTACATGAGACCGGTACGAAAATCACAAAATTTTCAATTTAATCAAGATTTTCAATTTAAATTTTCTTTTTGAGGTGGCTTTTGTTAGCATGTGTTGTTGCACTGTCGAGGTTACAGCCGAGACCGGTCTGAAATCTATTTGTGTTTACATTAACCCTGGTCTGAATTTATCCCGGCCTATAAGTCAGTCGGTTCGGTCTAGCAGGCGGAATGACTTGAGACAGGTTTGAGTTATTATCGTCCCGGTCTCATGTAAACATCCATTATAGATAATACTAGAAAATACATGCATGCAGAAACCCTCGCCTTGCTGACAAAACCGTTGTATTTTCCGAACATGAAGTATCTAAAGTAGTTGTCATGGTAACACGATAATTTTTTAAGAATATTCTTACAAATGAAAATCGCCTAAAAATATCACTTTTAATTACAAAATTATTAATTTCCCAACATATTTATGTTAGGTATGTAATTATACGTAATACAAGCTTCAATTTAAGGTAAAATTCAACCACAAACAATTCACAAAACGTTTTAAAGTGTTCTTTATAAAACTAAACTGCCTTTAACTATTAAATGGCTTTATCGATAAACTTTGAGTTTGCAATAAAATGATTTCAAATTCTCGCTTGCAAATAACTTTGCTTTATTTTTTATTTAAAAAATTCAATATAATAAAAAAGGGAATCAATATTAAAGATACACTGAAATTATATGCTGTCTTGTTTAGTTGTTTCATACGCAAAGGCCGTCGGGTTTTAAAGCCATTATAAAATCAATATTTAAAACAAACTTACCTTCGTTAACGTCGGCTCCCTACTTTTAGCTGATTCTTTTGCCCTTTCTTTCCTTGAAATTTACAAAATCTTGCAGAAATACGAGCAAAAATGAAGAATATTTGCAAGAAATTTATCAATCATCAACTCATCAAATCAAGAAATGTTTGCTATTTCGCTGTCGTCATGCAGCCGTTATAATGCAAACTTTAAATTGGTCCAATCAGTGTCCGTTATTCATGACAGTCCGCCATATTTTTGAGATCAGTGAGGATGACCACCCATCGTTGGTGACCGACGCCCGCGCTCATTGATGAACTTTAGACTTCCCTAATGCTTTCGTTTCCCCGGGTGTAAATAGCCGGGGGGAATTAGTACCCTCGCACGGCGCTTCGCGCCGCCGGCTCGGGGACTATGAACGAAACGAAATGGTCACAGTATGACTTCGTTCCGCTCTCATGTAAACGGGGTCTCAGAGATACGAATATCCATGCAGTTTCTTATTATTCTAATTATTCAGAATACTGCAATACTAGGTGCGTAGCCTTTGCCTTGCTTTGTCTTCGATAAGCCCTTGTCTTGACTTGAATAAGTTTTTGTCTTTGAAATGATCTAATTCTGCTCCCAGCTTCAATTGTGAATTTTTCTGACATATAAAATAGAACTATTTGAGAAAATTAGGGATACGTTGATATGAACTGGAAAACAATATTAATTAACAAGGGATTAACAAGGGATTAACAAGGGATTGCATCTTCCCTTGCTCACCTTTATTAATAACTTCAGAGACACTTGTATTATCCACAAATTTCCACCTTCGATCATGCTCAGTAACCAAGTCATTTATCATAATTAAGAAGAGTATAGGACCGAGCACTGTTCCTTGGGGTACCCCACCGTTTACTGCAGACCTATCTGAAAATACGTTACCCAATTTAATCCGCTGTCTCCTTCCGGACAAAAAGTCAATTACCCAATTGATAACGGATGGGTTTATATCCAATTTGCGCATCTTTGTGATTAGTATCTTACTAGAAAATACATGCATGCAGAAACCCTCGCCTTGCTGACAAAACCATTGTATGTTCCGAACATGAAGTTCTAAAATAGTTGTCATGGTAATGTATCGATCAATTCGAAACTTCACCATCCCCCCCCCCGGGCATACCCCGGGAATTTGACTTCAAGTCTTCTCCAGGGAGTAGGGAATTTGACGTTCTAAGTCTTCCATGTGGTGGGGCATTTGATAACGGGGTGGGGAATTTGAACCGGAAGTCTTAAAATGTTGCCCGTTTTCGCGTGCTTTCTGCATGCACAGAAAATACTTCGTATTGGCGGCAAATACAGTTTTCACAGATTTCGAGGGAAACGGCCTCAATTTTGTGAAAAAACTGGCTCAAAGAAACGGGCATGGAAAACCTATGTGTTTCATTTGAAGGTATGTACTACATAACTGTGTAAAACTGTTAAATTTCCACAAGGTATTCAAACTGTTTACGCGAATTTCGCTATCTTGTCGAAAACATTTCCGTATATTTTGTACTTTTTGTATTTACTGTTTCATAATTTTCATATGAAGGTGGGGCATTTGAACGCTTAATTTCTTGTTACAGTGGGGCATTTGAAGAGATTTTTGGCACAGAGGGTGGAGAATTTGATCAGTCAAATTTCAAAAAGTTCAAATTCCCGGGGTCGGCCCGGGGGGGGGGGGATGGCGAAGTTTCGAATTGATCGATACATAACACGATATTTTTTTAAGAATATTCTTACAAATGAGAAATCGCCTAAAAATATCACTTTTAATTACAAAATCATTAATTTCCCAACATATATATCTTAGGTATGTTATTATACGTAATATAAGCCTCAATTTAAGGTAAAATTCAACAACAAACGCTTCGCAAAACGTTTTAAAGTGCTCTTTAACTTGACTACCTTTAATTATTAAAATGGTTTATCGATAAACTTTGAGTTTGCAATAAAATGATTTCAAATTCTCGCTTGCAAATAACTTTGCTTTCTTTTTCATTTAAAAAATTCAATATAATACAAAAGGGAATAAATATTAAAGATACACTGAAATTATATTCTGTCTTGTTTAGTTGTTGCATATACGCAAAGGCCGTTGGGTTTTAAAGCCATTATAAAATCAATATTTAAAACAAACTTACCTTCGTTAACGTCGGCTCCCTTCTTTTAGCCGATTCTTTCGAAGTTTTTTTCTCCGAGAGCTTTTGAAATTTACAAAATATTGCAAAAATGCGAGTAAAAATGAAATATATTCGCAAGAAATTTATCAATCATGAATCATCAAATCAAGAAATATTTGCTATTTCGCTGACGTGATGCAGTCGTTTATGCAAACTTTAAATTGGACCAATCAGTGTCCGCTATTCATGACAGTCCGCCATATTTTTGAGGTCAGTGAGGATGACCACCCATCGTTGGTGACCCACGCCCGCGATATTTGATGAACTTTAGACTCCGCTAATGCTTTAGTTTCCCCGGGTGTAAATAGCCGGGGGAAATTAGTACCCTCGCACGGCGCTTCGCGCCGCCGGCTCGGGGATAATTAATCCGATCGAAAGCCTTGCTGAAGTCCAGTAGGAATAAACGCACAGTTATACCATTTCCATCTGAGTCAGCGTATAGGGAGTGGAGTAAGCTAATTAAGGCATCAACTGAAGAGGAGCCGGGAATTGCTCCGATCTGTTTTGGATCGAGTTTCTGGAGTTTTTGTTTGGAGGAGTTATCGTTCCAGTTTACTTATAGTTCATTGGATGGACCTCCTCGAACTGATCTTAAAAGTATGACGAATTTCAGGAGTGAAATAAGCATGTTTAGCAAGGGAAAATGAATAAATTGCAAAAGACAGTACATTTATATCAACATTTTATCATGATTTCGTTTGCATCTTACTCGATTAAATAGTAGTTGAAGTGTCTTGCATGCAGAATGATGTTATCTAGTTAAAATTTATATACATTTACTAGACCTAAACAGGAACAGCAGCAAAAAATTTTAGTTCCCCAAATGTATATAAATTTCCACTCGATAATTTACATCACCAAGACAATTATCGGCCGAGCATTTCACAACGTTTTCCGAACCGTTTGTTATTAAATTTACATAAAAATTGAAGCTTACATTATAGTATAATAACATACCTAACATATGAATTGATATGAAAAATTGATATTTTTGTAATTTTAAATGACATTTTTTGTGTGCAATTTAAGGGGGGAAGATCGTGACGGCTTAACGTAGAATCCTATCTTATTTTATGTTTAGCCACCGTGGTTCGTTTCATTTTTCCATATTTTTCCGTACGTTTCCTAGTCTACATTTTAGCTATCATTCTTAATTTTTAATCGGTGCCACTCAAATTTTTTTTTCTGTCCAAATCCATGATTTGCCGACTGTAATTCAATAATTTGCCGACTACATGATGTCTGGGAGGTGTTTCACGCCCCCACCCCCTCTTCCTTTAGCGCTAGCTCTGTCGCGGTATATGTTATATTATATAATATAATTGTAAATCATAAGGTGTTAAGGATTTATTGGTATAAAGAACAATCAGAGCCGTTCAAAGAACATCCGAACCAGCTTCATTCACAAGTAAAGAAATTGATGAAAATTAGCCCATTTGTTGTTTTGACCTATATATCACAGGGTGAAAAAGTGAAAATGGGTCAAACAATAAGGATGAATTGATGCAACAAACCGTCCAATTGGTACAAATATTGAATACATATAACGTGGAGTAGCCATGCGCCAGCGGTGATTGATGGACTTGGTCAACCCGACAGCATGGTCACCCAGAAAAAGCTCTCTCACCAGGCGTACCATTCCGATAGTGGCTTGGAGTACCAACACACTCCGAGAGTGACGTGAGGTTGAAAATTTGACAGGATAAAACAACTTCAATTACTTTTTATTATTGCTTCTATAATTTTAATATAAACTAGTGTGCCAACATAATTATTTCTCATTGTCGATCTATTTGCTATAAACAATATTTGTATTACTTATATCGTCCTGCTTATAATCCTACTTCACTTGCTTTCCACCTCAGTCAAAATTGAATGAAGCTTATTATATTTTAAGAATCATTACTCTGACATTTGTCAGCCTGCCGGGTTCTAGTGTTTATATTTGTCTTAATTTCAGGTAGGTATTGCTCTATCAGCTCGTTTTTTTAAGCAGGTCTTACTCTATTTATTACAAATCGACCAGACTCCAATCCTACTAGTTGTTTCTTTTTCGTTACTCGGCGTTTAAAACCCTCCACAAGTTTTTTGTCCAGCATTCCATAGATAAATGGATTAACACAGGACGAGCCAATCATGTACGAAAGATAAAACCAACCCGCGTAGTCGCTTTTCAAAATTCCAAAATCATTCGCATCAGAAATCCACCATATTTCAAAAGGTATCAACGTTATTGTAAAAATCCCAACGCTTACAGCACTTACAAGGAATGTTTTGGTATTGCGGTGGTGCCGAATTCTTTGGAAATGTTCCTGGGTCCCGCTCTGTGAGTTCTGAATTCCGGGAACAATTTCGGCTTGTAGCATAGCGTTCATCTTGTTTGCTTGTGATATTAAAGCTCGACATATTTTATAGTACAACACGGACATGAGTGTAACCGGCAAGAGGAAGTGAACATTCATAGTAAACGAAGTATAAATGAGTCTTAATATTTTGTTGGACCATTCCTGATAGCATCCTTTCAATGGACTGTGCTCAAAAGCTACAATATAAGGAGTGAGATAAATGCTTATGGTAATAAACAGGAATAATGGGAACAACGTTAACTTTCTTCGAGAAATCGGGGGTTTTAAAGGCTGCAAAACTGCACGATAACGAATAATACAAATAATAGCCATAAGTTGTACTCCACAATTGCAAAGGAGCATCTCAAAATAAAGCCAAATTTTACAAGCAGCTGTTTCAGTAAGAGGCCATGCATTGAACCAATTGGTGTAGTTTAACCGTAGAGCAGTCAGGAGGTGAAGGCCATCGACGACTGCTAAATTTAAAACGAGATAATAATAGTTGCTTTTGAGTAATCGTTGTTCCTTCAAGATGGAATATACGACCAGAATATTCCCACATACACCAGATAATATAACCAAACTTAGGAATGATCCAAGAATGTAGTTGCTCGATTGCATTTCTTCGTTTGGCTTTGATGTGAAGCTTTTCGTTGGTCCGCTGATATTTAAATACATTACGTATTTGTTCGTTTTATCTTCTAAATTTATCTTTCTCTCTTGAGATTCAAATAAACGGTTTTACCAATGTTTTCTATGCAACAAAGACTCTATAACTGCTTTTGTAATAACTGCAGGTGCTCTACGCGTTTAATTTAAAAACTCATTTAATTTTAGGCGCAACTAATATATAATAACATAAGCGGTTTGATAAATCATTCGATATCACTCAGTTGAAAGATGTTTGATTTCTCGATATTAAATTAATAACTTTTGTCTAACACAGGGAAATGAACTGTCATCAAATTGAGATCAATAATCAAATCACTGACTTCTTAATCAAAGAAGACAAACGATTCAGGTAGTATAAAGTGCATGTCTTGATAATTATTATAAAAATACTAATTCGTAGTATTGTTTTGAAATTCGTACACTTTCCTGTATTTTCTTATAACTTTTATTTTCTAGACCAGGCAATATTTTATTTGCATGCAGGTGGACGTTCATAGAAAAAACCCGTTCCGATAATAAAATATGTACAGATTGATTGTACAAAGTAATAATTCATTGTTATTCTTTAATTACTGTACAGACTGATAATTTATCTTCAAAGGGATCTTAAGCCTCTTATCCATTGATCGCAAGAATCAATTCGCATGCTTGTTGCGATGATCTCTGCACCGATCACAATTCGTGACAGTTTATTTTGTCCCAGCCTTGATCTCGGCAGTATAATTGGCTGGCTTTGGCAGGTTTCGTCAAATTTGGGCCAACACTTGGTACATACTGTATATGACATGTTCATCTTGCTACGTCACATGCGAAAAGAGCAGTGGTGCCTAAATTACTTTGAATTTGTAATCCATTAAAAGTAGAAGTAATTAACAATGAAACGACTTGAGTACGAGTAAATAGTACTAGAGGCAAAACGAACTTAAGTAAAAAGTACAAACCTAGTATCCTTAAAAAATACGTGAAGTAAAAAGTAAAAGTAAAAATACTATTGTCTGTAGCGTGTCGGGGGAGGGGGGCTTCTCCAATGGATTGACACACAAAAAAACACAAAACAGCACACGCGTTATATACAGTTAATTCAAAAAAGGTTGTTCTTTGCAAACCTTAAACTATAAACCTTAAACTCTAAACGGGCAAAGCATAATGGGAGCATCATTTAATCAGTTTAGAAATCACATATGGGGCCCATTTTTTAGAGACATGGTAAATATCTCCTTACGAGAACAATTCATTCACAAATATCAGCAATATTCAACTACAAAGCTTTTGCTCCCATTAGAGTTTAAGGTTTGCATAAGGACAACCTTTTTTGAATTAGCGGTATGAGTTCACCTAATATACAATATTTCACGTCATGTTCTACTTTACAGATCCTTCCCCGTTGAAGTTATAGAAATCCATTAAATAAGTTATGCTTATAAGTAAGCCACAAACGAGAGCCAGTCCCAGACGCGTTAAATAAATCAGGAATAAATCTAGTAAAATTAAACAAGAGTTAACGGAATACTTCGCCACCAAATCAAAATAACGATGTAACACGTTACTAGCTGCTTAAAACGACTTCGTTCTTGGAACGTAAAAGTAGCTCAGAAAAAATTTACTCTGTTACAAGCTGACTTCTCAAAAATAGTACTCAAGCACCGTAACGAAGTACATTTACTTCGTTACTTGACACTACTGGAAAAGAGAGCAAGGTGCCGTTTCTTGGGTAGAAGTCTGGATGTCTTGTGGAATGACCACTAGAAATGAAATTAATAGAAAATATCACAATACTGATTATTAGACTACATTGATATGGAAGGAACTAGATTCTGTTCCGAAATATCACATACTCGAACCGATCTGACCGTGTAGCTCAGTTGGCAGAGCATTGGGCTAGTATTCCAAAGGTCGTAGGTTCGATTCCCACCGTGGTCAGGCATATTTTTCAAGCTTTCCCGGTGTGGATATACACTCCGAGTAACATCACAAGCATGATATTGCAATAGTTAAGATACGGGTAATTTAAAGTATAATACGACGATAGTTTAGTACTAGACGACAAGTTAAAACGAGCCCGGTAAATTTACACCTATTGACTTGGAAATGTTATTACACACATAGTTAACATGAGGTTTCCATGAAGGGTTTTCATCCAGCAGGACACCAAGGAATTTGACCTGTTGTTTTCGGGTGATCAATTTGTAATCAATTGAGAGGGACAAATCTTGTGTAACTCTCCCTTGTTTAGATTGGAAAATAACATAATTAGTTTTATCAATATTAACGGACAATTTAATAGTCTTCATCCATAAGTCAATGTTTTGTATCGCTTCATTTAATACTGTGACCAGCACTGCAGGATCCGAATGTGAGTAACATATGCTAGTATCATCTGCAAATAATAGAGGCCTTGCCAATTGTGAGGCATTAGGGAGATCATTTACATATAGAATAAAAAACAATGGACCTAATATTGATCCTTGAGGTACACCACAATGTATAAGCTTTTGAGTAGAAGAAACATTATTAAACTGGACAAATTGTTTCCGATTCTTAAAATAGCTCTTAATCCAATTTAACGCTAATCCACGGATTCCATAACGTTCAAGCTTAGAAAACAGAATATCATGATTAAGAGTGTCAAACGCTTTAGACAAATCTAAGAAAACGCCAACAGTTATTTCTTTTCTGCCAATAGCAGTTGCAATTTTATTTATCAGATGAGTAGGAGCAAAATTGGTGGAATAATTTGAGCGAAAGCCAAATTGATATTAATAAAGAATTTCAAGCTTATCAATAAATTCTACGAAACGATTATACAGGATTCTTTCATAAATTTTTGAAAAGCATGATAGGATGGAAATTGGCCTATAATTTGTGAATATATCTGCTTCGCCAGTCTCGAAAATGGGAATTATTTTGGCTACTTTTAGTTGATCTGGAAATATCCCTGTTTCAAGAGACACATTAATTAAATCCTTTAATGGTTCGGTTATTAGTTCAAACGACCTTTTAATAAGATTCATGGGTATGTGATCATAACCAGGTGCTTTTCCAGTCTTAAAGGGCATGCAAATCTTTTTTTGTTCATTAGCGGTGGTTGGCTTAAGAAATATTGTTTCGCTAGCGGTCGGTCCTAAGTAATCGTGCAATGAACAATGTGTTGGAATAATCTTCCTGGCTATTGATGGGCCAATTTCAGTGAAATATTTGCAAAAGTCGTTGGCAATTGCAATAGGGTGGCTAATCATTATATCATTAGATCTAAATATTGATGGTAATGAAGCCTTCTTGGTTTTAAGATTTGTAACCTCATTAATTAATTGCCATGTTTTTTTCATGTCACTTTTAGCTAATTCAAAGATTTTGCCATAATAATGTTTCTTCGCTATTCTAATTAAGTGGTTTAATTTGTTTTTGTACCTCTTATAATGAGAACCACGCGCTGGGGTAGGAATTCCGAGATATTTTTTGTACAGTTTGTTCTTTTTCCTAACAGAAGCTACAATCAGTGACAAAACCTTCCTGACATTACATATAATTCTCTGAAATGCGCACCCCCCCCCCTTTCAATGTTGAATATAAAAACATAGGGCCAAATATATTACTCGCTGGCGTTCTTAGGGCTCTTTACTTCTACAAACTTGCCATTAATCAACATTGAGGAGGGGAGCGGGGACAATTTATTCCAAAATATAAGTAGAAATGTTAATTAGATGACGTCATAAAGATGTATTATTAGTTATAAAGGCTAAATTGTATTAATTTAATGCTCTTCAGTCTATATACAATATATTGAAATGATTTTTTACTACAACATTGTCAACATCGTCTGTTCTACGTGAGTAATATCGACTTAACCAAATTATTAAAATACAATTTTGTTTTTGTTGCCTTAGGCGAGACTTTTTTATTTATTGGTTTACTGATTTGACTTTAAAAATAAGAGGTCGGTAGGTCGGAAAAAAAAATTTAAAAAACCGAACTGAGTACAAATGAGAACCGAAATTAATAATCTTTATAAAAAATTTTAACGTCAATTTCAAAAAACCGCAAAAAGCGTGGCTAATCTCCATATTGATACGATTGTCACAACGATAACGTGAGCCAACAGTACCTAGAGTCGAAGTTCACTTGAAGTGTACTTCATGTCAGAACCCCAAATTAGTTAAAATTAACTAAAATTGTAAAATATTTGACATCCAATTTTTTTTTTAATTTTTCACTTTCCGAATATTTACGGTCGGCGGATCTGTAAACCAATGAATAAAAAAAGTCTCGCCTTACATGCAAAACTAAACAATATGTTAACTTGCAAGAAAAAACGCCGACACGAAAAATATTTAATATACAGGGAAATTACAACACGCTACCATACGCTACCACATGCTACCACATGCTACCATGCATTGAATACATATAATGATAGTTTATAGTGTACTTTACTCACTGATAGTGGTAGCGTTTGGTAGCGCCGGTGTGGTAGCATGTGGTACTAGCATGTGCTAACCTGAATTAATATAATATATGAAATAAGATAAACCCTTCGCAAATCTCTGCTGTTTAGCTCGATATCAGCAGTTGAACTGGAATCCATTTTCCTAAGCACTGATATCCTAATGCTGAATATATTCATATATTGTGTAGCTATATGAAATCACTCATTACAATAATATAGCATCGTACGATAATTATAGTACGTTGCATGCGTTGCCACATAAATTATCACCTTCCATAATATGACGTAATATACTATTGAATTCCTTCTAACTAATACTTTATCAAAAGTATAGGAAAGAGAAGTAATTTAACACAAAGAAATGCATTTTTATAAAAAAACGTTAACTTTATTGATAATTTAACCTGATTTAACAAAGCAATTCCCACAAAAACAACTCAGACAATCAGTGACAAAACCTTCCAGACATTACATATAATTCTCTGATATGCGCACCCCCCTCCCCCTTTCAATGTTGAATATAATATAAAAACATAGGGCCAAATATATTACTTGTTGGCGTTCTTAGGGCTTTTTACTTATACAAACTTGCCATTAATCAACATTGAAGAGGGGAGCGGGGGACGAGGCGCTGTTTTTAATCAATTTTGAAAAAAATGATGACAAACATTGAAGAGTCCGGAACGGTTATGTCACTGATTGTAGTAAACCTTTGGTAATCCAAGGTGATCTCGGTTTTCCAGAGGGATTGCGCCTACTTGTATTGAGGGGGAAGCAATCGTCAAAATGTCGTGATATTCTGCTGCGAATTCCCTTTTTTATAGTATATTGAATATTTTAAATAAAAAAGAAAGCAAAGTTATTTGCAAGCGAGAATTTGAAATCATTGTTATTGCAAACTCAAAGTTTATCGATAAGCTATTTAATTAAAGGTAGTTTAGTTTTATAAAGAACACTTCCAAACGTTTTGCGAAGCGTTTGAGGTTGAATTTTACCTTCAATTGAAGCTTATATTACGTATAATAACATACCTAACATATATATGTTGGGAAATTGATAATTTTGTAATTAAATGTGATATTTTTAGACGATTTTTCATTTGTAAGAATATTCTTAAAAAATCATCGTGTTACGATGACTGACTACTTTAGGTATTTCATGTTCGGAAAATACAATGGTTTTGTCAGCAAGGCGAGGATTTCTGCATTTTCTAGTACTATACTATACTATACTATACTATATACTATATACTATATACTATATACTATATACTATATACTATATACTATATACTATATACTATATACTATATACTATATACTATATACTATATACTATATACTATATACTATATACTATATACTATATACTATATACTATATACTATATACTCTATACTATATACTATATACTATGTACTATATACTATATACTATATACTATATACTATATACTCAGGGACGCCGGAACGATAAAAAGGCAAGGGGGGCAAACGCACACCAAAGGGCACCTCTACAGACTCCAGTGAGGATATAAACCTACAATTGTTAGCCTGCGAACAGGCTCTCAAGCTGAATTGAGAGCCTGCATCGATGACTAATGAATTTGAATATCTGCCCCGTAACGTTCGTTTGTCCAAATATGGAATGTCTATCCTTATATGGTGTTGTTTACAACTTTCGTGCAAACTAAATTTAGACC
>CACRXK020005087.1:18913-29266 GCA_902702795.2 Paramuricea clavata
GTACAGTTTATACTGTTTTTCGAAATATAAGATATTCAAGCAAAAGTTCAAATGTTTTAAATACTGTTTTCTCAAAACAGAACATTTCGTGCTTTGAGATAAGATGGCCAAGACCGATTTCATCAGTTAATGTGTTTTTTTATGCATAGTGCTTGCAGTTGACATATATAGAGCTCAGCGAAAACATATAAATTATAGCATCTGACCAATGAGAATTTAGCGTCACGATTTGAGACGCAGAGATTCAAATTCATTAGTCATCGATGCAGGCTCTCAATTCAGCTTGAGAGCCTGTTCGCAGGCTACACACTGTTCGGTTTAATTCAGCATTCAGTGTCCCCCAAAAACCCCAAAACAATTGAAATATCGTATTTGAATGCCTCATCACTCTGCTGAACCCACAAGTGCATAAAAGCTTGACATATAAGTAAATTTTATGCATAAAGAAACTGTTTTTAAAAGAAGCTGCTTTAAATTCCCAAGAGCAGAAAATTGTGAGCTTTAGGCCCGGTTTAGACGCCGTGCTTTTCATGAGCCGAACTTAATACAATGATTAATGAGAAGCACGGCGTCTAAAGCAATTAAGCACTGCACTTAATATTAAGCATGGCTAAATTAATAAGTTCGCCTGGTTCAGGCGTGCTACACGGCTGAAGCACATATTGATTTATACTGCCGTGCTTTACATGAGCCGTACCAAATGCATAAATTATGATAATATAGAACATTTATAGTATGCGAGCGTTGATTGGTCGAGAAGCGTGTTTCCACACGGGAAATTTCCCGCCTAAACTTACAATCGTAAACAAAACAATTCTAATGCAAATACAAACTAGGGATCCGAGGATAGTGTGAAGTTTCAAATTGAAAAAGACACTGCAAGAACTATATAGGGTCGCCGACAACCTAGAAAAGCTGATGGCTTACACTACGAAATAAACAGTTACCAAAGGCATTTCATCTCATTATTTATTGCTTTTAATACGCTCGGCACACGAGTAGCGTGACGTTTGAAACAAGCCTAACACATCAGAAACGTGCCTTGTGAAACTGATGCAATTTATCTATTTATTGTGATGCTACACGCGACAATTCGAAATTTAAATTGGTTTACCAACAACCAAATTTTGCATATTCTAAATTTTCATTTGCATTTGCAGCTCTCGCTAAAAGCATCCCCACGAGGCTACTGCTATGCTAAATTGATCTAAAACTATAATTGAAATAGCTGTATAAGATATGTTATGAATATTAAGCACTACGTCGTTACATCATTAAAAGGACGCGTTTTATCCGCATATCCGTTTCGTGGATCCGCTTCATCCGCTTCCGCATTTTAACCTAATTGTGACATGTTTCACAATAACAAGTCTCATTGACCTTTGACTATTCCCAGTGTGACGTCTATTTTCAGCTTTTCGCATGTGTTGAATAATGTCACTTTAGATTTCAATAGTTTCACAGTTAAGCAGTGTTTAAAGCAGTTTTAACAAGCTTTGATACAGTTCTGTGTACAGAATACTACAGATTGATTCTCGTACGATCTGGTAGAGGTATCGTTGAACTGAACACGAATTTGCACCGTTGACAACGGCGTTGTGCTTACACGTTGGCTACATGTACCTCGATCCTTGCTTTTTTCTTCTATTGCATAAAGCTTGTTGGCGAGCCAAGCGATTGGCGATAACACGTTGGCGATAACACATTGGCTATCTCCTCGTCTTTCTTATTTAACTGACTCAACTGATTTCTTTAGTCTCGCAAGTTATTTTCTTCGTAAACGCCGTACAAACGTTTACCCGCTTCTGTTTAATAGTTGTTTATGCTTTATTGATCTGATACAGATCTGATACAATTTTTCGCTCTTTGTACTGAGTGTAGCCATCTATTCCGTGATGTAGCACCTTATACAGTCAATGACAATGTATATAATGAATACACGGTGCAAATAATATCGATGGGCGCTTACGGATCCAGCCTAAACCCTGACCGTGGCGCACTCCAAAACCGTCAATAATTAGGGGGGTCCGGGGGCATTCCCCCCGGAAAATTTTTGAAATTTGAACCCCGGAAATGCCATTTCCTGAGTTCTGAGCATCGAATTCTATAATATAATTCGTCATTAATTACGCCATATTTTAGAGAGCAAATAACGAAACGCACTAAATAAGTCAAATATTTAAACAACATACCATGTTCTTCAACGTTACAACATTAGAATGTTACAAAATCACTGTCCTTACATAAAACCACAACTCTGTACCGCATGTACTGTTCCTGTGTATTTCAGGTTCTTCGTAGCAAAAAATATACAATTAGGGCTGTACATCGAACTCAATCATCTTGGCGTTTCTGTTGCAACGCAGGTCTTTTACGGGGTGGGTTTTTTCAGCTGCACATGCATCGATACCAAGTGTCTTATTCTCGATCATTCGCTTAAACTGTGTAGCACGGAAAGTTACCGTTGCGTGAACATTGGATTTTTCACCATGCTGACATAGTTTCTGGACAGCAGAAGCACTTGGAGGAAGAGCACTGGTCATCAATAGTTGGAGCTCGCTTGCATTATGCGTGCTTTCACTGCCAAAAAGAACACAAGTGACGCAAAAACCACCGTTTGCCACAGCAGAGTAAGCCAACCATGGAAATCGTGATAACCATGCCAACCGGAAACGTCTACCAATATTTTCGCGTGGAGGAAAAGAAAAATCAGAACCAGGTTTCCAATGGCAATGATTGCACAGAATTTCGTACTTTTTCGAATCAGGAAGACTGGACACCAGATTTACGTAGTTGTAGATATCATCTGGCCACGAATTGTTGGAAGTTCGTTGTGTTTTGGTGTTAGATTTTTCTGAAGTAGGACCAGTGTTGGGAGTTACAGATGAAATTCCTTTACTAGTGCTGGGAAATTTGATTTCACTGTCTACAGTTTCTTGTGTGTTGCACGCTCGTTTCACAAGAAGCGCACCGATCTAAGCTAATTTGTTTTCTTTTTGGACCAGTCGTCTGCTTTTTAGTAAATGTAGTCACTTGTGTAGAGGAAGGAGCAGAAAAAACTTTAGTAGAAACTTTAGGAGAAACTGTAGGAGGAACTTTAGGATGAACTGGCATCGCAGACTTCAATAAGGTTGGAAGGTGTGCTTTAAAATAATGGTCTCGTGGCCGAAGTGCTTTAACTGGTTTGCACAAGGTAACAAAATGATTTTTGGTAGATAGAATTCTTCCATCAACCAAATAAGACGGTGGCATCGCAGCACAATGAAAGATATGGACATATTCAATTGCACTGCCATCAAGATAAACCCGTAGATATACTGTATTGTACAATCGAATCCAAGGAATCCCAATTTTCTTTCGCTACAGTATCATTGGTGAGTGGGTAGAATGACTGAATGGCACACTGAATTACTGTGGGCAAGGCAAACATGCACACCACGGATGAGAATGTGTAATTTTTTGCAGTTTCCTTTGCTTCTTCTAAAACTGCTGCATTTCATTACAATTCTCGAAAAAAGTAAGAGCTGCATCAGATACACACATGGCAGAGGCATTTTTAAGTGTAGTGAACGCTAGTATAGTATAGTATTTGGCATTCTCAAACAGTTCAATACTGGTGAGGCATCTCAAGTGAGCAGACAAACTCTCATTCCCGATTAACGCAATAGAACATGCATTAAAGAGACAATGAAGTACTGAAAACTCAGACTGAAAGAATTTAAGCATTTAAGTATCAATGGTTATTTTATATTATTTTGTAAATATTCTATTGAAACTTTTAACCAGAATGTCAACTTCTTTGCACCACACAGTAATTATGTGATTATACTTTGCAAAGTTCGCTCAAATTATCTGGAGAACAAATGTTATACCTTGCCATTTGAGAAATAGCAAGGAACCATTTGTTTTCCCAAATGTTTTCCCTCCTTTTGCTTGTATAATCATGGGTCTCGTTCCATATAACTTTGTGCCAAAAGGATAATTACTAGAATTAGTCAGGGTAACCAATAGAACTAGAGTTGGTTTTAAGGTAAGGACTGGAGATTAAATTTTGGAATCATTAATATGGAAATTGAGCCATAATCATAATTCTTTTAACAATGAGGCCCCCTACAATGTCTTTGTGTAATTTGAGTAACATCATGATGACATCGAATTCACAGCTGGCCTTGACTAACTCATGGGATTTTGTTGCAGTTTTAGATTCGGGATTAGGTTTTAATGTCAGGATTAGGATCAGGATGACATCATCCACAACAACATCAATATTCATCCACAACAAACACCTGTGAGGTAGTCACCCTCCAGGGGCCAGTTGTTAAAAATATTTGCTGTGTTGGTGTAATGTACTCTGGTGAATAAGATGCTTATGTGATGTTATTAGAATGTTAGGGTTAGTAATCCAAGTGAGAATATATACATTTTAAGACCTAACCAGGAACAACTGCGAAAAATGCAGCACAAGTCCTCTGGTAGGAAATGAACCTACGGCCCTGCGATTCCTACCAGAGGACCTTGTGCTGCATTTTTCGCAGTCGTTCCTGGTTAGGTCTTAAAATGTATATATTCTCACTTGGATTACTAACCCTAACATTCTAATATTAATTCCACCAAGTGAAGTGCAAGAATCCATATTGTGTGATGTTCCTCTGACTGTATATCCACACCGGGCAGGCTTGAAAAATATGCCTGGCCACGGTGGGATTCGAACCTATGACCTTTGGCAAAGGCATTGGGAGAGCATTGGGCTAGCATTCTTTGGCAGAGCATTGGGCTAGTATTCCAAAGGTTGTGGGTTCGAATCCCACTGTGGCCAGGCATATTTTTCAAGCCTGCCCGGTGTGGATATACACTCAGAGTAACATCACACAAGCATCTTATTCACCTGAGTACATTACACTAACAGTCCAACACAGCAAATATCATGATTATTAGATTAGTGGCAATTTACACTGATATCGAAGGAACTAGACTCAGTTCCAAAGTATTGCATACTCAAACCGACCTGACCGCATAGCTCAGTTGGCAAAGCATTGGGCTAGTATTCCAAAGGTCGTAGGTTCCAATCCCACCATGGCCAGGCATATTTTTCAACCCTGCCCGGTGTGGATATATACACTCAGAGTAACATCACACAAGCAATTTAGAAATATTTCTTCACAAATCTTGTCTGGATGAATGAAAGTTTTCTTCAAAGCTTCGAAGTAAACAGGCATGCAGAAACACACAAACAAAAACACTAGGTTAAATTTTAACCAAGGATTAGCCTTAGCTTAGAACAACCGACCCCTGGTCAACCTACAAATATTAAGGCGTTATATTTAAAGCTTGGTGAAACCAAATAGACGACTATATAGACCCAATACAGAAGTAAACATTTCATTTTACAGTCGACAATCAAATGTTGGAGCCGTAAACAGTAGCAAAATACTGATAACAGTTTTAAACAGAGTTTTTACTAATATTTCACGACTACATAGCGGATAAATGCAATTTATATTTTATTAACCGCCATGTGTTCGAGATCATATTACTATTTCACTAACAAAAATTTACATACATAAAAATTTGCATGCACAAATTTATATTCCCTGACCCCAGCGTAAATGCAAATTTAATATAAGTCGATTAAAAATTCTTACCTAACAGGAACATTAGGCCCAGATCTTTCAGTTTGGCTCTTGGAGAACTGCAGTTTTGAAAATTCGCACGTTGGCAGCACGATGTCGCCAGTAGATGCAACGGCCCAGCCTTTCTTCAGTGATAAATTCATCATATTGTTGCCTCAAGAGCGATAATTCCCCTGAAATATGTTCGCTTAGGTTTGCTTGTTGAAAGATTTCGACGAGCTTGCTAAGAACATCGACTTTTTTAAAAGCTTCCATCCTGATAGCATCCATGTAGCTTGTGATGTATTATTCTTTATCCCGTCAAGTCGACAAGTATCGAACTTTATTGTTGATCATTTGTATTGCGCAATCAAAATAGAGCCACCGTGGCGCACATGACCACAACTTGCCCTGTGATTGGTTTGCAACGCTGCACCGTTGCAGAAAGTTACTATATTTAGTAACAATTGCGCAATTTTTTGCACGCTGACCGTGGCATTTTGTGGCTGTGATCGCAGCTTCGAATTTACGACTGTTTTCCGAACATATTCGGCACAATTCGGTACGCTTTCGGCGGTTTTTATAGTTCAGTGTTTAACTGGATAATTATACTATTGAACAAGGAATATATTTCAGAAGATTTTCCTGCTTTTAGCACATATTACTGTAATATGAGAACAATTACAAAAGATGTTATTCAAATTGTTTGCTATAGACCTATATTTGCTCAATTTTGCTGCATTTCAAATAACTAATATATATACTTCTTAAAAATGCGTAATGCAGTCTAATGCAGTATCCAACAAAGGTGAACCCCGGAAAATCCTGGGTGGGAAAAATCTGACCGGGGCTCGAGCCACTTTTGCCACGGTCTGGATCTGCGCCTGTCAACCGTTAGTATAAAAGTGCGTGCACAACCCAAATTCGTCAGTGGACACTGATCAGTAAAGTGAAGTAAAGTGAAGACTGATGAGCAAAGTGAAATGAAGTGAACTTTAGGAAACTACTACAAGAAGACGAACATTATATTAAGAACTGATAATTATTAGAGATTGTTGTAACGATTCACTACACTATAAATTTCGCTCGTAACATATGTATAATACTATAGCAGTTATAAATAAAAGACTAGAACTTATTACATGGTGTCAGGAGTGAACAACACTCACGACTAAAACACGACTAATGGCATCTGGCAGCATTCAGTGGGCACCACCCAAACCATTGCATTTGGAGGGCAACGTAAGCGAGAATTTTCGCAAGTTCGAAGAGCACTGGACGCTATTCGAAAAAACAGAGCCCAAAGGAAAGTCAGAAGAGGAGAAATGTTCTTATTTTTTGCTATGTATAGGAGAAAAAGCGAGAGAAGTACACAAAACTTTAGCTTTCTCAACTCCAGAAACGTCAACAAACACCGAAGGCGCGACAGTTTGGAAGAGAACAACTCAGGAACTTAAAACAGCTTTTAAAGCATACTGCAACCCGAGGAAAAACCTGACATTTGAACGACATAAATTAAATACCCGTAACCAAGACGAGAATGAAACTATTGATCAGTATGTCACCGCTTTACGTACTTTGGCAGCAACCTGCGAATTCGAAAGTCTACACGACGGCTTGATACGCGATAGAATCGTTTGCGGTATTAAAGCACAAACCCTGAAAGAACGTATGTTACGCGAGAACGATTTGACCTTACAGAAAGCTATAGATATATGCCCAGCTGCAGAGACATCTCGAGATCAACTAAAATCGTTGTGCGGCGGTGAGAAGAAAAACAACATTGATACTTTAGGACGAGATCGACGAAACCGCTACACTCACGAAGACTACGAAGCGTCCCACCAGAAATAATAATAATAATAATAATCTTTATTTATCCATCTTAAGTATAAAAGTACAATGGATTTACAGTTTGATTAAGATATGTTAAAAATATATAGAACATTATATATATATATATATATATATATATATATATATATATATATATATATATATATATATATATATATATATATATATATATATATATATATACAGCCGTATGCCATATATATATATACTTTTTTCTAAAGGACAATTGGAAGAGTTCTCCGGTTCAATTACCTGCCAGCAAATCCAGATGGTTCCAATCCGCATGATGAAAAACAACTCAAAGACTTGGAATTGTTTATGGAAGATAAAAAGGTATATTTAATATACATGTAAGAAGATCTAGAAAATGAGGGATGCTCATAGAACTATTTTATTGCACGTTATATATTTAAGGGTGGCAATGGACTTCTTCTTGCGTGGGCCATCGTATATTTCGATTTGTGGGAACAAGTGTTTGAGGACGCAAACGAAGTGGTCGAGAAGGTGCTTAAAGGACTCCTTCAAAATTTAAAGTTGCAGCCAAGGTGGATGAAAGGTGTTTCGTCGATGATAATTGCCCTTACGATGGTATGTTGATGTATTGCAAGGAATGATTTTAATATCCTACTTTCAGCACTATAATCAATCATTAACCTGCATACATTGTTTTTATATTCTTATTTATATAGTTACGATTGTCATGTGGAAAAACACCAGGCATTTGCGATTATGTTTTGTTTACATGTCAAGAGATAACCGAATCAGAGATTGCCGGACCTTCTGCGATGCAAAAGTTGGAAAAAAATATCGTAAAGAAAATAAGGAAACAATCTGATCCGGTAGGTTTACCTTTCAATTGTTATGTCTACATGAATTTAGGGGTTTAATTATTTTAAAATGGATACGAGTTCAAATATACGTTAAGTCCAGTTCACACGAGCGAGATAAGAATACACTGCACATCATCCCTATTAGTTTTACCTTTTTTCTCTCCTCGTGCTTGTCGGGTACCTCACCCCGGCCTGTGAACTGGACTTTATAGAACATGCATGGGATGAATCAGAACTTCTATTCGCCCGAAGGCTAAGGTATTGGACATCATTTGACAGTTGTCAAATCAAAAATATATTACATTACCTCATCTCTCCGATGAATGCGTCTCCCCAATTTAAACCCCATCATCGCGATCTACTGTTCAGAAAATATGATTTTTAGATTCTTACATGGTTGCACCCAAGTGTAACAGTCCATGATGTGGCTGGAAATAAAGTTCCTGGCATCGCAATTATCACGTCAGTTGTCGATGCTTTTCCTGACGTTTCAAACAGTGTAAGTATGAATTGAATACTGATTCCTGTTGTTGTAGGATAATAATTGCAAAACAATTGATACGAATTTTAATTTCTAATAATTAAACCTTGGCTTACGCAAAAATATTCAAAGATATATATTTACTATTACGTAAGGCCCGTTTCAAACTTCTGATTTGCCAAATGCATTAATAAATTAAAAATTCAGTAGATAATCAGTTGAGAAGCCTCATTGTCTATTGTTGTTAACGCGTTCGGCACACATGAGAAGTACGAGGTTTGAAACAGGCACAAGCTTGACAAAGCTATATGTATTGCTACGGAATAGTTATAGATTAATTACCAAATTATATAGTGCAGCTTTCGTTTTTGAAGCCTTCTGACACTTGTGTATCTTTCAAACAGGAATTTAAAGAGGAACAGAGGAAACAAACCCAAAATCCAGTCTCCATTGGAGTGTATTTCAATGCAAATGGAGATGGGACGCTCGACGATATGGTAAAAAGAAGAGGGACCTGTCAGCGGAGAGCGTACAGAATCCCTTCGAGTGCCTTGTCTTCTTACACTAGGCACGTTATTGAATTTGGTATGTTGAACATCTTGAGTTTCAGATGCCGTAGCCTATACAGGGTGTATAAAAAAAACTGAACAGATATGAATTTGCTCTCAATTTTGCAAAACAGCTATTAGTATCCAGTTTTTGATGTTAATATAGCTTCCTTGGGTACTTAAAATGTAGAATAATGAGAAAAAAAAATCCCGAACTCAAATGTTGTGAACCGGGGGGGTGTCTTTTCCAACAAACTAAAAATGGCTTGCGCACGAAATTTAAAAGCATTAATCATAGTTTGAGTTAATAGATTTAAAATTTGTTGGGTTTTTAATTACTGCACAAAATTTCAGGCAATTTGCTTTAGTTTAAACCCTTTAACTATTCATTTTTTCCTAAAAAAATAACCTTTCGCATGCTTAATTAATGCCTTTAAGTTTGTGAGTAAGTTTGCGTGAATAGTTAAATGGCTTAAACTAAAGCAAATTATGTGAAATTTTGTACAGTAATTACAAACCCAACAAATTTTTATATATATATATATATAAATTAAGGTATAATTATAAGATATAAATTATTTGCTGTTAATAGCTTGCAAGATTCGTGACGATCAGCCCGAGGAAAATGAGGGGGGCAATGAGGACACGGGGATGCTGAACTTATTACAAGAGGATATCGAAGCGTTAGAGGACGTGGAGAACATGCTTCGTGTGCAAATGGAAGGTACACTCCGGAAACTGGAAGGAATATGAAGGAATATGTATAGGCATAATGAAGTTGTGAATGTTTCTGTTTAGCGTGGGCAAGTAATCGTGACACTGATGGCGAATTAGCAGAAGACAATCAGATCGCTGAAGATATCAACTACGATTACAGTTTTACGGAGGCAAGATTTTAAGAGATTTTAAAATGCATGTTACTAAATGAGCGTTGTCTGATTGTGTTTGTGTTGTATTTCAGAAACTCACGCCAAATACAAAACAGAATTTTGATAAGCTCACCCCGCAAAAGAGAAAAACGTTTGCCT
>CACRXK020005088.1:0-29265 GCA_902702795.2 Paramuricea clavata
CTGACTGAATCGTTTGAATTTCCCCCCAGTCATCACAAATTCACAATACTGTGAAGTTGCGAAGAAACTTCACACTAAAAACGTTATAATACGAAGCGAAACGTACGCTCGTCAAAATAGGAGGGGCAGTCAAGCGGACATTGCGGCATTAAAAATCAGTAATAAACATGAAACAAAACCTCAATTAGCAGCATATCAGGCTCAACAGCAACTGGAACATCTTGCTGGAGTTCCTAGCGAATAGTAGCCATTGCAGCAACTGGTGATGGCGGTATTCGAGGAGCCGATGCACTGCCCTGAGCAACAGAGTATCTAATTGACCATGCTGAGGACATCCCGCTGCAGTTCATACTCATTCTGAATAATTCATAAACCTTGTGGCAAATCATGTCAGCCATAATATGTTACGTGGAGTGACTTTATATCTGATAAAGCATGTGGCATTATATAATTGTTCATCCTCATTAGTATGATTATATAATGGTTCATCTTAATTAGTATAATTCTTTTGTAGTCGTATTTTAAGTACTATTTAAAACACGAGTAGGAGTGTTTTATGACTTTTATCAGACACCTGTGCCTCGCGTTTTATATCTGATAAAACACTCCTACTCGTGTTTTAAATAGTATATATATATATATATATATATATATATATATATATATATATATTACTTATAAAGCTTACTGCAGTTATCTAATTTGTTCTATATTAAGCTTCTGTAAACTAGAACAGTAAATAGGCATGTGAATTATGAAACATTGTCAATTAGGTATAAATATTCAAACGTTAGCCAAATTTTATATATCAATATTCTTACTGGGAGTTTTCTCTCACAATACCATATAACTTGAATATTCATGTCATCGATATACACCACGTGATTGTCAGACAGTATAAAAGTAGCACAAAATCGGTATATTTTGAGCACTTGTCACCGAAAAGGAAGGACGGCGCTGAAATGTTCCGGGAACCACCCATCTCCCCCCGGTTGCGACACTTCCGGCGCTAGCTTCGCCGCACTCTACCTTCCGCTGAAAACTACTTATCCCCAATCCGAATATTCCCCCAGTGTTAAAGGTACTGTGCGGGGGAAGCGAGCAGTGAGAATATATAACTATTTTTGAAACTGAAGAAAACCGAGGAAATAAAAAGAGGATGGTTTGAAACTTTACTATGAAATTAACTGTACACCCCTTAACAGAAGTGATGATTTTTGAAATGCAGTAATTTATATTTTTACTACAGATTCATCTTAAGAATAGCAATCTATCTCTATCCAGAACAATGTACGTAAAATGTAAAGGTTTATTACTATAGAATAACCTTGAGAATAGAGCAGGTACGAAAACGAAGATGTTTCAAGTACCAAAAATACTGGAGTTTTTTCACCTTGAAAGTACCAGCTGAATGCCTTGGACACAGAAGGAAACACTAATGTGAAAACACTGTTCCTTGTCATGTTTCCCGAAGGTGCATGACAAATAGGAAACAAGCCTGTGTGCAGTCCTATGACATTGTCGGAAGCGATGTCTCTTGCATCGTTTGCAAAGACCTCGCGAGACAACACGCAGGCTATTCTGAAACACTTTCTGCAACAACTAAAGTGCCTATATCACTTGTGGACCTTTATGATTTGAAAAGAGCGTAAAAAGTTAGTTAATAAGTTCAAAAGATTTCTTTGATTTAGTGCAATAATTTCGAAGATACAGGCCTCTAAACTATCTACATTTCCTGAGTCCCAGGCTCCTATGCACAATGGACAGTTTTTTTCCGAAAAAGGCCAAATTCAAATTCAATAGCCGTGTTTAGACCCCAGGAGGCTCCAACTCAGGAACAGTCCGTTGTTTAAACCACTAAACAAAAAAAGCTTTAGAACTTATTGACGAACTTTTTAAACTCTTTTCAAATCTATAAAAGTCCAATAAGTGATATAGGCACTTTAAATATCAGATTTGGTAAAAAATGTTTGGGGAGCAAATGTTTTCACAACAATGTTTCTTACTGCATGCCAAGGGCTTGAACAACATTGCTTTAGTCCTCTTTATGTCACCATAACCATGTATCATCCCGTATATCTTCGTTGACGTTCATCTTCTCATTTGAACAGAGTATTGACAGATTTAAAAAGTTTATCTCATTTTATACTTCGTTTCTTCTTCAACTTCGCTCAACTCTCCTTCAAATTTCACTGCAATGTTGAAGTCAAGATCACGCTGGAAAAAAGAAATAAAACTTTCTCTATATATTATTTTTTAAACTGTACAAAATACAAATCCTTGCATAAAAATACAGTTGTGCTTCATTGTGAAATATTGGGTGCAAATTTATTGCAGCAATGTATATTCAGCAATGTAGTTTCAGTTATAGTTTTGCATGTACACAATAAAAATCTCTCTTCTGTTTTTGGTGGTAATTCTTACTATAAAAGTTCTATCAATCACTGAAAGGCTTTAGAAAATTATTGAGAAAGTCAGTGGGTTGGATTGAAATAGTATTGTCGAAAAATTGAAAATCGGAGATGCTTCAACGTCGTTGGGAATTCTAACGTGTCTGAATGGACTAATGTTCCGTTTTGTCTCAGTGCACAATATTTCCACGGGAGACTAATAGAAATTAAACACATTAATTAGTTTGATAAATTCCTCGCAAATCAGTTGGTATAATCAGGGTGCGATAATTCAATATTTTTAGCCGTACCTGACTGGTTGGTACTCCGACAACTTTTGCCGCGTACCTGATCTGGTACAAACTTAAGAGTCAAGACGTACCTGAGACTACTTCCGAGTCATGCGTTTTTACACCTACGTATAGTTTACTGGTCCAAAAGCAAAAAATGTATGGGCAATTTTGTACAAATGAGTCTTTTATTATGGTATCTGTACAACATAATATAATAGTTTTCAAAGCGTCGACGTTGTGACTCGAATGCCATCGCTCACTTACAGTGGATTTACCGAGGGTACAAACAGTCTGACCACAGCTATATACAGTGTAGTTTTCCTCATTGGGCCTAAAAAAACCTGTGGTTCCGGTTTCATAGGTCGGAAATAAAAATTTTTTTTGAACATTTTCCCCATTATTTTGACGTTTTTTTTGCTAGGCGATATTCAGTAGAGTCCCGACATCAATATTATTGTGACAACAGACGCCATTTTGGCACGCTGTGCGAGCAGCACGCAACCATCTGGAGAGAATAGGGTCGCACGGTCAATCCTGTTGAAAAAAATAATAGCGTGAGTAGAAAAAAATAGGGTCGAACCACAGGTAGTTTTTTAGGCCTTGGTATAGCATCGACAATTAAGCCCAGGTCACCCCACACAAGGGGTAAAAAAATACCTGTGGTTCTTCATATCGTGAAAAAAATATAATTTTTTTTTTAAATATTTTTTTCATCGTTTTGGCGGTATTTTGCTGGGCGATTTGCAGTAGAGTCCCGACATCAATATTAAACTAGAGATGCGTATTTCCAATGGACGAATTTAGGCGATTTGGTTCAATAATTAGTGGGACAACAGATGCCATTTTGGCACGCTGTATGAGCAGCCCGCAACCACCTGGCGAAAATAGGGTCGCACGGTCAATCGCGTTGAAAAAATAATAGGGTCGGCAGAAAAAATAGGGTCGGTCGGGAACCGGAACCACAGGTATTTTATTTTACGCCCAACGATAACGATACGATAACTTGTAAACACGCGATGATTGGTGTCCACACTACAACGAAAACGATAAAATTATCGGCGTTTGACGATGATTTTAAAATCGCTCACCGGAGCGATTTTTTTTTCAGTCGGACGACGACGATAAATTTTTTGGTCAAGGGCAAAGATAACTTTTTGCTTTTTTCATCCCAAAATATGTCAGATGCGTGGAATTTACATGTACATGTACAGGTAAAGTTCTTCACGGTTTTGAATACTTTGGCAGGTTTGCTAGTTATTACTAGAAGGAAAATGTAAGTATACGCGAATAGCAAATTTCCGCGTACCTACGTGGACTTGCCTAAAAACAAAGAAGTATCAGACCATAAAATTGGCGTACCTCCGGTACGTTGGTACGCCAATTATCGCACCCTGAATAATACAAATCAGTTGGTATAATAAAATGTTCTAAATAGTTTCACATCTTTCACAAGTTTCAATGTGACTCGAACCCAGTCCTCATGTGAAAAGAGTAAAAGTCAACGCTCTGCCGAAAGTCGTGGGTTTTCTCCGGGCACCCCGTGTTTCCTCCCACAGGGAAAGTTGATAGAGTGGGTTAGGCACATAGGTCTGGAGGCAGATCATTAATGAGGTATGGACTAACAGCGGCAGCTGCTCAAGCGCCATTTGTAAGCTCAAAGTCTACCTCGGTCTGCTTCACGTCAGTCCGGTTCTATCTATCTATTCATAATGTAACCAGTCACTGAAAAGCCCTGATATAGGGAAATGTAACCAGTCACTGAAAAGCCCTGATATAGGGAGTGTGCTGTGAAATATCTGTATAAGTATATAATATCGACGGTAATCGACCACTGGGTAAGGGTATTATATAATTCTACAATACACTCACATTATTTCTGGAGTTTTGCTTTAAAGCGAATGTTCCATTGATTTGTTCGCCATGTTTGACAGTTAGATAATCATTGAGATAAAACACGGTTTGTTTCCAATGAGTGTATCTCGCATCTGGTCCTAGGAAGAAAAGTGAAAGTGGATATTAGTTTCTGGCTAGTTGACGATTTTCTTTCAGAACCCAACAAGCAAAGAAAAGCACTAAGAGACATAAAATGCTTCGCGCTGTTTACTATGGGCTTGTAAGTTGCGAAGGTGCATATATTTTAAACATAACGATAGTGATACAACAAACAATCGCCTTAAAGCCTTTTCAAGGTTCGAAAACATTGTTCGTATCACCACCATCATCACAACTAGTTAACCGTTTATTAAACGTTACCGCGCGATCAGTGCATGGTACTGCACAAACGCACAAAATCCAAACAAACAAGGGACGTAGCGTCGATATATACAGGGAATCGCTTTTTGATACTAGAGAATTTCAAAATAGTTCCAATAATTATGCCAAAATATGTCGTAACCTAAATGCCGTATTTAAAAAGGCTTGCGTCTTTCTGGGGGAGGACTCAAAAGGTAATATAGATGAAAAAGTCCAGTCGGTAAAAAAATTTAACTTCGGCAGTGTAGTAACGTGTTAAAGTCAACAGGCAGGTTCAATCTTCCACCTACTCCCTCCATAAATGCCTTAAAATATCCGTTTTTACCTGTTGAAAATCCTGTTCTCTTGTGACAATGAGAAAACTCGATGGTAAAGTAAGACACCAGTGCTTGAATATAATCATCTCTTTGACAGAATAACTGATACGGTACATCGAATTCCAAATCTTCTTTTGTCACTGTTTCAATATTAATTTCCTAGAATACAGAATCAGAAATATAGAAAAACTACGGACATACAGACCTCACAATTAATTAAAACTTATAAATACTAAAGTTTAATCTGGGTTATGCTAACCAATGAATAATTTTAGAAAGGTTCAAAAACTCACGATCCCGTGGATAGGTTACCCACGCATAATTTGCTTCAAATTATTTCATCTACGAAAACGAGGACTGTACCGCTCCGAAAAGAGCAACGTTTTTGGGTATAGACATGGTATTTAAACATACAAAGAGAACGCCATTGAATGGCATTGCCGGTTTCATTACTTTGCAGACATGACATTTGCTTTGATACTACTAGAATTTGGTCCTGCTAAAACCAGTAAAACTGACAGCAACCTAAAAATTCGCCTCTATTGACAACAACCCCAAAATAATTTTACTTCAAGAGTTAAACGCCGTACAGACAAGCAAGGTTTCCTTGACAACGAGTATTGTTCAAAAGTCGGTCATGCCAGCGTTTAGACAAGGGAATTTGTTCGTGTATACTTTGCGAACTAAAAGGCGATAATTTTCTGCAACGTGCAGGTAATAACCTTGACTTTTCTCTCTGATCAACACAACTTCCCAACCGAGCATGATATTATTGAGTTCAGTATATGCACGACGTTTCGAAAAGCAAAAACTGTACGACGTATAGTCTAAAGCCTATCAGCTGACTTTCCTGCACTTCGCGGAACCCTTCGGCACCTCAAACAACCTACTCCTTGGATCGATGGAGAAGTTCGCCAACAAGAACTAGAGAAAGAGCGTAACAGTGGAACAACGTAAACTCACGTGTTTTGTGTCAGCAGATCAAGAGCACAATCAAAACTAACCATAAAATGTATCTTGCAAAGATCGAAGCATCGTTTAAAGAAAACCCCAAGATATTTTAGAAGTACCATAAAGCAATGCCTCACGACCACTCAGCGTTAAATCCTGTAATAACCGAAAAGCGAAGTCTTCAAAAGAAAAAGCTGAACTTTTCAATACCTATTTCTGTTCCGTTTTCCGACTTGCATATACACCCTGAAGCCCCCACCTCTTTGCTGCTGACCTGTGCCAAAATGTCCAATATTACCATTTCAGAAAAATAAATTGTCCACTATCCATTAAACTTGGACCATCTAAAGCTACTGGCCTTGATAGTATTCCTTGTCGGATATTAAAGGAATGTAGATCTGTCATTACTCGAAGCTTTTGCTCACTTTTCAATCACTCTCTTCATTTCGGAACCGTACCTTCTGAATGGAAATCCGCGAATGTAACACCAGTACATTAGAAAGAACTTGCTACAGGTATGTAGTTCCCTATCAATCCGTATGCTTCCAAATACCACTGCTAACCAGTATTAGCAAAGTCCTGGAGCGATGTGTTTGCAATCGGTTTTAATATCGCGTTCGGGATATAATGAATAACATAACGCCACACATATTCCTCCATGGTTGCCAATTTCTGATCACTCTACATCATATTGGACAACAGGCCTTTCCAAGGTTTCTGCCGCCATATTGCAGGGGGTGCAAAAACATTGGGGCGAGCGCGCGGCCACCAATGGCACCCATATTATTTCCTATTGAGTGAGTGAAAATTACCTTTTGACATTTTGTTCTTTTTCTCAAAAAATTTCTATACAAGCATATCCAATTTTTATTTTTGGATCATCGCTGGTTTTTTTCTGATATATGGCTGAGATTTCTTACTAATCGAAGGACAGGAAGTAATAAAAAACGGCGGCTTTTGTTGCACACCTTGACCGACGTTTGAGCGATGATTTTTGTACAAATATACAAATATAAACAGTAATAATGGCGGACACCAAAGGACTCACACACTTAATGGACAAATATTCTTCCAAAGATCGGTTAAATAAACGAAATAACAAGAATCATCGCTCAAACGTCGGTCAAGGTGTGCAACAAAAGCCGCCGTTTTTTATTACTTCCTGCCTTCGATTAGTAAGAAATCTCGGCCACATATCAGAAAAAACCCAGCGATTATCCAAAAATAAAAATTGGATATGCTTGTATAGAAATTTCTTGAGAAAAAGGACAAAATGTCAAAAGGTAATTTTCACTCACTCAATAGGAAATAGTATGGGCGCCATTGGTGGCCGCGCGCTCGCCCCAATGTTTTTGCACCCCCTGCAATATGGCGGCAGAAACCTTGGAAAGGTCTATTACTTGACAGAAATATCCAGACGAACGTTGTTTTTCTTCCTGATGCAGAACTGCTTTCTTCCTAATGAAGAAACTCAAAGCTTACGGCAATATCAGATATACAGTACACTGCAACTTATCAGATATACAAATGGTTCACTGACTATTTACCCAGGCGTACTCAGCGTATTGTTAGCGAGTTTGGGAAATACAACGGTTACGTCAATGAAGCCGAGCACATATAGACCGACTATAGATTGTATAGAATTGTAATTGACCACAAAAGTAATTTTATTTTCCGTCGTCACCGTTCTCGGTTGCTAAACTCATTGTTGTCGAAGGTATTGCTTCAGAATTGTCTCAAGTAACTCTACCAAGGCAGCATTTTAAAAGGACATATGCTTTTCTTTCTGTTCATCAGTTATCTGCCTGATGTAATACATGTACCTTCAACAACAACAACAACAACATCAACATCAACATCAACAAGACGGTACCGTTAAAGATACAAAGTTGTACATGCAAGGAAGACTCCTTCTCATGCACTTTCGATTGGAGTAAGGAATCAAACATTAATTTCAAAATCTCCAAATTTGAACTGCTAACAATATTCCATTGTAGAAGACCGTTTGTGACATTGCCATCTTGGTTCAAGAGAACTACTGTAAAACGCGTACAGTATAGATAACGAAGTTTCTCTCGGAGTCTGTGACAAATAGTCTCTGCTGGAATAAGAATATTACACAAATTGTTATCAAAAATAATAAAATACTGGGTTTAGTACGAAGTGTCCTTTGTCAACGGATCGTGATGTTTGGCGCAAATTATATCCATCACTCGCGAAATCCCAGCTACGTTAATATGCCACGTTCTCAGTGTCTGGTCACGGTCTAGTCACGTTCTCAGTGTCACAACAAAATCAACTTGGAGAGAATTCAAAGGCGTACCACAAGATGGATCGTGATATCCCTTATAAAGATCGATTGCTGCCTCTAAAGCCTGGCGCACACGATGCGATTTTAGTCGGCCGATAAAAATCGTTTGACATACCGATATACATCGGTATACTCTGCACACGATTACGAAAAAAAATACGCTCCCTGAACTGTAGCCGCCATGTTGCCAAATAAATACAAGCACGTGATCACAGCATGAAATCTGATTGGTTATACTTAAAATTCCACCGATAAAAATCGTATAATATCAAAACGTTTTGATGTTGTCCGATTAAAATCGAGCAACAAAAATCGGTTAAAAATGACACCGCACACACAACGATTTTGTTAGTTTTAGTCAAACGATTTTTATCGGCCGACTAAATTCGCATCGTGTGCGCCAGACTTAAACCTTCTACCGTTGTCATATGATACAGACAGACAAAGGACTTAACAATTTTTTTTAAGTACTGAATGGATATAACGATTTAAATGTTTGTCATTTTGTGTCATTTGTTACTCATAGTCGTACTCGTAATTGTGAAAACCTTTTTCTCTTGCTTAAGGTTCCATCGTGTACAACAAGTATTTTCCATTGTCTTTCTTCAACCTGGAATTGTGTGCGTAAAACAGCGTCACCTGCAGACTTTCGTACTCGAATGATGTTTAAATCTTCCTTTGTCAAGAAGGTACTTACATTTATCTATCACTAGGTTTAATGTAGATATGACCTGTACTGTAGTTTTATTTCTATAGCTGAGTGTAAGTAGCGACTTACTTTAAGAAGACAGGAGTTTGTGACAATCTGTTTCGCCTCCACGACATCCACAAGTGGTTCAGTGATAGCAACCTTTCGAATACAACTCATATCAAAACCGTAAACGTTGTCCCACCCTAATAAAATGAAATACACATCACCATTGTACTTTTATTGTTTTCTGGAAACACCACGCGTATTTTATTTGCCAAATATTGTACATATACTATATTTGTCAGGGGCCGGTTGTACGAAATGTGGATAAGATATCCGATGCATAAATCCCCTTTTCCAATGGACAAAAGGGCATTGCATGAAGTATAGATAAAAAGGGGAATAGCTATCTGGCGTATAAGTTCGTCGACGATTTTCATTTGATATTTTAAAGAGCAATTATAGTAAGAATCGGATTGGCTGTTTAAAATTAGAATTATGAACATGCAAAAACATGTACTGTAGTCGTGGCCGCCAACGTTTGCGGGCCTGAACGCGATGGAATCTTCGATTGGTTCCAGATTTAGGCGATAATCGTAGTAAGCTTAATTTTAACCTGAAAAACCTTCAGTTTCAGAAGACTTTCCTGAAATGTCAAAACCTCCACTTTATCTGCTGCTAGTCTTTTTTTAAATACGAATCCCCAAAATCTTCAAATTGACTCGCTTTTTGGATTGTTCTTTTCCAATCGTCGTTAAATTACATTTTGTTTTTATCAACTAGCACTTCGACACTTAATGAACAGCAGCAACTGTTCACCAGAATCACCAGACTTGCACCAAGTCCCTATTTCTCTGTTCCACTATAGTGAAAGTACTGGACCTGGAAGTAAGCCAATGCAATACAATTCCTAAAAATCTTATAATGCAAATAAGAGCCCTCGTGCACTCGACTGAACTAATATGGAAGGATTTATTAGATGGAAAATTCTAGTGTGAATGTTATACATGCACTTAGATCTAACCAGGAGCAGCTCCGAAATATGCAACTATAGGCCCTCTAATATAGGCCCTTTAATATAGGCCATGTTTTGTACTACCTGAAATCAACAAGCAGAAACTCGACGTTTCGAGCGAAGGCCCTTCGTCAAGAGTTAAAGCACTTCTGTTCGTTTATTAAACAGTACATACAACCGTAATAAAAGGTTCAACAAGTTGCGTCAATCAATACTGATCTAGCTTGGTATTGTTATTAGGTACTGTACTATTAACACTGCGATAGTATACTAACTGTAGTACAAACTTTGTGACATCTGTAGAGTAAGGCTGACAATTGTGATGAATAATAAAACAATAATACTATATGTACATACTATATAATTTATATACGTGTACCAAGCTGCACTGACGAGGCGTAGGACGCCGAAACATGCATGTTTGTAGATTGTACTATTACGCTCCTTCACTTCGGTGTCCTAATTGGATGTCCATTAGCAATAAATACAAAGCTCACTTCCCTTGTCGTTGTTTGAGCACTCTGGCCCCATGACGCTCTGCGCATGTCTGGATGCGTAGATGGCCCGTACGGTACCACATGCGCTTGTGAGAGCAAGCTCATGCGATATAAATACAGTCGGGCACCAAAACATGCCTGTCTGCAGATTGTACTAGATATTCCCTTCCCTTGGGAGTTCGAGAGGTCCTACTGTACTTTACAATATATTCCCATCAGAGAATTAGGGACTTGGAGGAAGTCTAGTTAATCACTGGACAATACCTAGTAAAGGTCATCAATTAATAAACAACTTCAGTTGGCAGAGCATTGGGCTAGTATTCCAAAGGTCGTAGGTTCGATTCCCACCGTGGCCAGGCATATTTTTCAAGCTTGCCCGGTGTGGATATACACTCAGAGGGGTATGACTAAAGGGAGAGTTACGATTTCGGAGAGTTATGTTCGAACCACGCCTACTTTCTCCAATGACTACACCCAATTTCTTAACTCTCCCGAAGTTTCCTTGAACTAACATGAGAGAGTTATGTTTGACGTAACTCTCTCTCGTTAACATTATGAAGATGTTAGAGAGTTATCATTTTTTATAACTCTCCGCGTTCACGATTGTGGCAATGAAGAGAGTTATGTCAGTTTTTTGAGAAAACCTTAGTAAAGCTTGTTTCTTCAGATTTTCATCTTATATTTTGGTATTTCAGTTTGTAGCGTGTCAACAGCGTGCGTCCAAAATTGAAAAAATTGAATCTTTCAGAAATTCAGATTTTGGAAATACTTTCCCAGATCAGCCAATAGGGCATTACATTGGAAAGGTTTTCTGGTTCTATCTGAGCTGTATCTGAATGCTGGGCTTTGTAGATAATCCAAGTGAGCATGTATAATAGTTTATTTACTCGTACTCGCTTCACTTGGCAAGTATTAAAGTATTACTAGTTTCTACTAGCGTGAAATGTTAAAGCTGAAACTTGAGAAAAAAGTAAATTCACAATAATTTACTAAAATGTGGAAGCTTTTTTCAAAAAACTGACGGACATAAATCTCTTCATTGGCATTGCCACAATCGTGAACGCGGTGAGTTATAAAAAATGATAACTCTCTAACATCTTCATAATGTTAACGAGAGAGAGTTACGTCAAACATAACTCTCTCATGTTAGTTCAAGGAAACATCGGGAGAGTTAAGAAATTGGGTGTAGTCGTTGGGAAAAGTGGGCGAGGTTTGGGCGTGGTTCGAACATAACTCTCTGAGATAACTCTCCACTTCATAACTCTCCGTTTAGCCGGTCCCCACTCAGAGTAACATCACAAGCATCATATTCACCTAAGTACATTACACCAACACATCAAAACTTTATTTTAACTTACAATAAATCTTTTCTTCTTTATACTGTCTGTCTTCAATACCACAGATGTACAAGCTGGCTTTATCTGGGAACATAATACCATCTGTGTTCTACATAAATCAAAACAAAAAATTGAAATTGAAGAAGACTGTTATAAATATTTGGGAATTCGTTAGTACTTATATAGCAAGGCGATTTGATGGTACAATTATTAGTCCAAGTGCGTTTTACTTATGACTCAAGTTCTATTCCAGTAATACAGTATGTAGTTGTCTGACAAAGTGTTTCATATACGGGTAGTATAAGCCCGTTTTAAAAAATTCGTCCCCCCCCCCTTACATCAATGTCCATATTTTTCAAGAAGTTTCAACCGCCCCTTTTACGACAACTGTTTCAGAGAACAAAATTTGACAGGTTAAAGCTTACAAACGGGATGGAAATATAAGGCTTACTAGTGTACATATTATCCAAAGAAACTTCTTTCATTAAAGTTCTACTGCAGCGAGTTTTTCGACCCTCATTTTTTTAGCTTAATTAAAAGTGCTTTCCTTCCTGACCTGTTTACCACAAACAAAATTGAAATTGGTCAATTCAAACCGATTTTATAGCCTTCCAAAGTGGCCATTTTTGGCACTTCCTGTGCGAACTTTTGATCGGCCATGTTGATGCCATGTGACGTCATAAGATTAACACGATTTCATCATGGCGTATTAAAATTATATTAAAACCAACAAACGCGGAGACGAAGGCCGTGTTTCTGGCAGTTCTAACTTAGATTATTGCACGAATTCTGAACAGCCTGAAGGAATACCCATGCATCTATTTCCCAACAAAGAAACAGATCAACAGAGTGAAAGAAAGTTAGTGAATTTTATCCGTAAACATTGACCGCGGGTTTTCGCGCATCTGCGAACTTAGTGTTTTGATTGAGCCCGTTTTGAAGATTCGTGCTATATCTTATTTTCATTGATAAAACCTCGTAAAATGGAAAGAATACTGAAGGAAGAAACTGTTTATACAATTTACATTGCTAGAATTATTCCCCTGGCTAAAGTATAACTAACAGACGCAAGGCAAATAATTGAGGTATATAGTGAAGTACAAATTATTAATATGTTCGCACACATGGTGAATATTTTGCGCAAATGATACTATATACAGTAGTTAGTCTAAAGTGTACATTTCTTATTACGAGATTGAAATAAAGACAACAATTCAGCAGGCCTGGACCTAGTTCAGTCATATCAATGATACATATTGCATAGTATAAAGTAACAAATATAATATTATAATACGATAGTATAATATTGTACTGGTACGCTATTATGTGAGAAATATATTTGCGCACAAAACATGAGGGATGCAACTTAACTGGTTACTTTGAAGATTAATATAATTTCAAAATATTACAGTAAATGTGATATTGCACAATGCACAGTTGTACAATTTTGACTCAATGGTTAACTGACTCAGTCACAATCTGCCTAATCCAACTAAAGTCGACCGCTTTTCTGCTCAAACGTAAGGCAGCTGTGTCTTTGTTGTTGGAAATGATTTTCTTCTGTTTTCCCATCCAAGTAAAACTAGCCATCAATTGAAACACAGCCCATAATTGCCAATTACACCTATCGCTATCTATTAAAAACAAAATCAAAATCATTTTGAGTATTGCGAATTATTAGGCTATGAATATGCTTGTGTTTATAAACGTTATTATATTTTTTGTCACGCACAATCCAGTTTATAATATATTAAGTTGCACACACCAGATGTGTTTAAACAATCAGACACAATACCGAGGCGAGCACAATACAATATAAATATGCATGCAATAAAAGGATCTACTTACCACTAATTTTACAGGACCGGTATTGTACCATCGCTTGATTGCTCCAACATAGTCACAGATGGTAGTTGCCCATATCTGCAGCGGCGTTGTATGTCTCTATCACTTCATCTAGTGAAGCTGTTTAAAAGTTGTTTGGTTCATCATCGTATTTCAAAGCCGACTTAGCCGAGTCTATACTCGTTGACTTCCAGATGTAGTACTGACCTTATTATCTGAATCTCTAACCGTCATTCCGCCGTCAAATAAACAATAAGATCACTTATTCTTCGATTTTTAAAAATCAGTTATCTGCGCCATAAACAAGTGAAATAGACAAAAATTCCACTGCAATATGTTGACGCGCCATATAATTTACTACAAATACGACCTTCATATCTTCGTTTCCGTTCATCTTATGACGTCACACGGCATCAATATGGCGGCGGAAAAGTTCTCACGCGATAACCAACTTCAGAGGTTAAATTTGGCAACTTCTAAGCATCGCATGATGGTCAAATATATATGAAAATGCTTCTAAAAGACTAAATTGTTATTTAAGCTAAAAAAAAACTAGGTCCAAAAATTCGCTCCTATAGCACGTTAAGAAATTCGGTCTTGATTTTCTGTACTTAGAAAAACTGTCTTGTTGCTCAGAAATCTTCATGACAGATTTCCCCTCATCTCCCCTTTCTTAAACAACCAACTCCTTACAGTCCCCCTAACGGTCAGGTGTGTCCGGTAAACGATAATATTTGCCGGTCAAACTTAAAAATTTACCGGTCAATGACCGGGACCTACAGTATTTCGATGCCTGGAGATACACCAATATTACAGTCCCATCTTAAGGTAAGGTAAGGTAAGGTAACTTTATTTATCCACGGTGTACTCATCAGGATTAAGATTACATACATATAGCTATATATATAAATAAATCTACAAAATTATGCATAAAACTAATAACACACTACTTACAATATAAATAACACAATATATAAATTCATACTAAGAAATGACAAAAGAAAAACCTGCTTTACATGAGTGCCGTGCATTAATTAGGTATTACGATCGAGAAGAGAGAAATTTATTACAGCCAGATCGAAACGAACTTAAAGAATTAGCTTGCCTCAACTCAACAGGAAGGCTGTTCCATGTTACTGCACCACTATAACTAAAGGAGTTTCTTAGGTAGTTAGTACGAGGAAAAGGAACAGCAAGTTTGCCAACAGTGTCCCTAAGAGAATAACCCGAAACACAGCTACGATCAACAAATTTTGAACGAAGATATTCAGGAGCCAAACCATTTATCGACTTATAGACCATAATAGCCTGATGAATTTGGCGCTGTGTTTCAAGGTTTTCCCATCCAAGGTCTTGAAGAAGACCATCAGCATTAGTATCATAGCCGGAAAATGTTAAAACCCTAGCCGAACGGTTTTGTAATTTCTGCATTTTAGTAGCAAGAGTTTTATTACAATTCCCCCACACAACACTGCAATAGTCAAAATGTGGTTGAATTAGTGAATGAAAAATAGTATGCAGAGTTGTACGAGGAACAAAAGGCCTGATGCGTTTTAGCGCACCAATGCCAGAGGCGATTTTTTTGGAAATGGCATCAACATGAACAGACCATGAGAGATGCTCATCAATGTGAAGGCCCAGAGACTTGGTTGATTTTACCTGTTTGATAGGAGCCCCTTCGATTGTAAGTACTGGAGCATTATCAAACGTATAAAGTGGACATGTTCAGTGTTAATTTATTAACAATAAGCCACTCACGAATACTCTCAAGATCATTAGTGAGATTAAGTTCGATTTTAGCGATATCATTATCCGCATATGTCAAGTGAGTATCGTCTGCAAACATACGAGGCTGTGAATGTGAGAGGCAATTCGGCAAATCATTTATATACAATAAAAATAATAACGGCCCTAGTATTGTTCCTTGAGGAACACCACATGTTAATGCGCGGTTTTCGGATAGACACCCATTTACAAAACACTTTTGATGACGACCATTCAAATAAGACTCAAACCATTTGTGTACGACACCTCTAATACCGTACGCATTAAGTTTAGATAATAAGATATCGTGATCTACCGTGTCAAAGGCCTTTTTTAGGTCTAGAAAAACAACGGCATTCACACAACCGCTATCAATATTATATGCCCAATTATCCGTATTTGAGAGTTAATAACTATTTAACTACAAAATAGTGATTAAAAAAGTGATTAAGAGTTTTATACAACCGGCCCCAGTTTTCTAAAAGATAATCATTTCGTGTTAAAACACGAAGAGGCACAAGCACTTTGTTTCAACCAAGTACCACGTAGGTCCGCAGTACTACAGTTATTTACGTACTTGTATTTTGCTGGTACTACTGTATATGACCAGTGAACGCCCCAAGGTATTAAAAACCGTAAATGCAAAAATCAATTTTTGTATGTGCTTGTGCCTCTTCGTGTTTTAACACGAAATGATTATCTTTTAGAAAACTGGGGCCGGTTGTATAAAACTCTTAATCACTTTTTTAATCACTATTTTGTAGTTAAATAGTTATTAACTCTCAAATACGCGCTTCTTATTAGATAATGTTTCCACTAACTATAGTTAACTTTAATCACTTTTTTATACAACCTGCCCCTGTACTTTAGGTATATTTTATGTTAAACGTCTACCAGGTCAAGTACGCAGCAATAATCATATATGTAATGGACCTTTAGCTACAGTAGAGGGGGTTGGATATGACTACCACTACTGTAGTACTGATTTATTATTATTATTATTATTATTATACAATAATAATATTATATAATATATATAATTATATTATTATTATTATACAATAATAATATTATGGAATGGGTAGATTAAATGCATCTGATTGGTTACTGGTAAGGGTAGAGATAGTGGAAGTCAAAATCTGAACATAGCTGCAGGACACTGATGCAATTTTCCGTTTCGTAAACCGCCAGGATCACTAGTAACAATCAGTGTCTCTACTTTCAGCGTGCGTCACAAGGGAGCTTAAGTATGTAGGACGGCAACACGACGACGACGGCAACCAATACAACGAGTCAATCAAAAGATATAAATAATTAAAGTCCCAGGGGAGTTTCAGATGTAGTCGTCGATCTGTTTACAACGGCAGTCTTCGCTTTGTTTACAACGTCTTTTATACAACACCTGCATTTCAAGCCGTAACAAATGCAACTTAAAATTCGGTTTAATACAACTCTTCCCAAACATAAATCCAACGTTTTTAACTTCTTATACTGTATCAAATTCATACGACTTATAATATACGACAAATTTTCGTTACTATCATTTATTTGAAGGAATTTGTTTTGGCTGCCGCGTTGCCGTCCTACATGCTTAAGCTCGCTACAACCGCGACGCCGACGGCTATTGATACAATAAAATTTATGACAGTGTACTGTAGAAAGGAAATTAATAATTAGAGGTCCTTCTGGAGTTATAGACATTGTTGTCTGTTTACAACAGCAAACCAAAGATTTTAACGTTTTGTATACAACGTTCAAAATAATAAATTATCGTACTCTGATTCACACTTAAATGACTTACCAGCCATTTATCTCGAGCAAAGAGCACGCTGTTCAACATGGATTCATAAAACAAACAATATCCCATCCATTCACTGATAATGATATCCACCTTCTCTACAGGTAATGTCACTTCTTCAATCTTACCTCGTATGAGAGTTATTGCTATATTGAATGAAATGTCAAGAAATGTTTGTCAGTCCATTTCGAAAAAATAATACCCTTCAGGCTGCTCTATTTACTGTTCTAGAACACTGTTGTGGAACGATATAAAATGGAGTGCACACGGTGTTCTGGAACAGTGTTGAGTTTATTATATGTGCGTGCAACCATGCATTACTATTATTATTAATTAGTTATTCGCATAATAAAGCGTATAATGATTCGCTGTTACTGTATTTGTACATCTACGTATGCTTTTGCAATGTTTTTACTCGTTGATTTTGCCCAACCCTGGCTTTCAAATAGCATATAATAAGTATATGTAGAAATATAGCGGTTAACCCTTCAAAATAACGCTCTATACAGTGTGCATTGGATACACAAAATATGTCGCCTCCACTTCCAATCACGTGAAAATAGGCAGTGTCACGTGTCTGTTCTGGCTTCCCTACTCGAAAATCGGGGTAGTCAGAACAGTTCAGAACAGTCATGGACTCTCTTCTGTTCCATTCCATTAGTGTTCCGAAAATCCAGAGTACTCCGAACAGTAAATGGAGCAACCTCGTACCCAGGGCTAGTCGCGAATTGAAGGCGGCGACGTAGCCCTGGTAAACGCTGGTCACGTGACTCCAACATTACGTAATTGTTACTTTTCTCAACCGGGGGGTGAATAGGTGAAACTCGAAGACAAACAGTTTTTATCTCCGAAATTCTTCAATCTTTCCTGTAAATTTTGCATTTCAAGCTTTTCTCAAAGTACGGCGATCGATCAAATGCATCAATACTTTCTGTAGAAAAAACTCAGTGAGATTTGTTCCAATGAGACGTTTAAAAGACTTGGATATGTCGCTAAAGACGCTCAATCATTGCACAGGTTTATGGAATAGTACTTTCTTCAGTTTGTTGCGACTTGCGAAGCAAATGAATGCAAATTCAACTCTTGTATAATGACTAAAAGTTGGTTTGTAGAGGGACAACTTATACAAAATATATAAATACATTAGCTTCAAACTAGGGACAAGTTCATGGACATCCCTAATATATGGACATTGATATTTCACCAATATGTAAATATGACTATTAAATATATAAAAGGATTGCTGTTGTATTACTTGTATATGTATATGTACAAGTGTTGTGCTGTGGTATTTACGTTTTTAACCCTTTAAGTGGCAATGGGCCATCCATTTAATATACACCCCCTCCCCCCATGGACTAGAATTTCTGAGGGGGTTGAAAAAGCCATTTCTAGGGGTTGTGTGCATCCGTAACCTTTGATCTTTGCATTTTTTTCTGAGGGATAAGGCAAAAATTTCTTAATTTCTGGGGGGTGTTGGTGTCGGCACTTTGATATTTTTTCTTAGGGGGTGTACATCGTCCATAGGTGGTGTGTACATTAAATGGAATGGTCCAAAGCACCCAGATGCGCCCTACTTTGTTAGTTTACTCTGTCTAACATCAGACAATTTTACTCATCAGGTGGAGAGTGCATGGCGCCACTCAATGGGTTAACATAGTCGATGAACATGCCAAATGATCCTTGACTGTGGTAGTACATTTTTGCACTTGCTGGATGATATTGCAACCAAGCATTGTTTCAGAGGAAGAGCCCTGAGATCATGCTGTGTAGCAATTGGAATCTCGCATAGAGCCTGCTCTCACATAAAGCAGGCAAGACCTTCACTCAGAAGCCAGTCCTGATTAATATTAATTCCCAACATAAACACTTGGAAACCAGACTGTCCCATCTGCCACATGCAGGACAAAAAACATGCAGCCTGGACTTTAACTGTTAAACAACCAAATCAGCATGATAAACAGTGTGATGATTTTTGCTTAGCCCAAACCAAAGCCAGGTTTCTAGAATTAATTTGCAGAATCCTAAGAATTGGACCGCCAACTTGAAGAGCTAGCTGTGCTAACCAAGTTGCATGGGCAACCCTGAATTGACGTGACTAGAGCAAATCTTCAAAAAATAATAGAGAGATCAGATTTTACTTCCACTGCTGCTATTGCTATCATTAAAGTTCTAACCAGATAAATTTCATTTATCCAATCAAACAATCGGATGCAACTGCCAGATCAAGTAGTGGTAGTGGAAGTCAAATTTGAACCTTTCTATATGGATTTCAGAGAGACCAGTCATTATTTGCTGATATATTATTATAACTTGTTTAATCAAAAGCTACTATATATTCATTTATGAGATTAAAAATTGATATAATTTTATCTAAATGAGAATAATTTAAAAAAAATATTCATAACATAAAATGATTCATGCATGCTGGTGATTGAATAAACCATGAAGTGTGCATTCTGAATCTCTACAAGTTCCTTGACATTATTTTTCCAGTACAGTGTAAAACTATATATATATAAATGTGACACAGGTTGCAGGTATTAGGTTGCATGTCCACCAGTGTGCTGAAATACCATCCAGTGACCCGGTCTTGTTCATTGTTACTTGCATCTTGCTTAATTCAACTGTTTTTGCCCCATTTCTTGTACCCATTAAGTTCTTTTCAATAATCTAGAAAACTTCAAAATCATTCAGTAAATTTAATTTTAAAATTGGGTGAAAGGTAAGGGGTCAATAATAGATGAAGAAATCATTTCTTATTGTTCATACATATGGCCCCATCTCTGTCAGGTATTAGAGTAGAAATTTATTGAAGCCTGAAGTCAGAAAATAAATATGGCAACAAGGTTACACGCCATACTGCAGAGTTAGGCAATTTTTTTAAAGATCTCAAGGGCACAAAAGGTATAAATATAGATTGTAGGGGCAAGGGAACAAAATAATGAAATTTTGAGATGCAGGGCAGGTTTTACAATGGGGTGCTAAAACTTTTCCCTAAAAATCCCTGACCAGCTGGAGTGCTGAAACTGATGTTTGACTATTGAAATATCCTAGCAGGTTAGGTTCATCAGATTTTAGCTTTGTCAACCTGGCCACTCTGTTATTCCAGTAATGGCTCATTTAAATAATTTCAGGTCATTACTGTAAATGTAAATACAAAGTATTTGAAGTTAATACTGCTGTAAAATGTAGTTTAATAATACTGTATTAAAGTGTAAACACGTTTCTCGCAGCGATAAATCAATATTGTAAATAATAATCATGTGAGAGTAGAACTTTACTGAGAGTCCGAGTATAGTATTATAGGCCATAGTCTGGCCATGTGTTTCTCAAAATTCAGCTAACTATATTAACATACTGTATAAAATATATTACAGTAAATAGCCTTCGAAATATATATTTCATAGAGCTAGACAGTGTAACAAATAATGGGAATCTGCTAAATAATTTGTAACAATGAAATACTTCTAAACATTTTCAAATTCATATATACTGTACCTTTTCATACTTGATGGAAATCATCACAAATAGTATGTACGAGATTGGCTCCATTTTCACTGCTTCGAAATTCGAAACATCGCCTCCTCGGCGATTTACATGATGCGATATAAAAGAAGATTGATGTACATTCGACGTAATATATAAACGTAACATATTAAGAAGAAAGATTACAACAAAAATAAAAGAATATAAATAATCCGCGGCAATTCAAGTTCCATTCGTGAACTTTTCGTCGCCCCCCTGTCTTTATTTCCACAAAGCCCGCTCGCAGGCTAATACTCCAAGAATCTTGGAGTATTTGCCTGACACGTGACCAGCATTTACCAGGGCTATGTCGCCGCCTTCAATTCGCGACTAGCCCTGGGTACGAGGTTGGAGGCTGTAGTGCTTGAAAAACGTCTTTTACAGAAAGGATATCCAAATATCAGTTGCAAATTGCTCCATACATGGTTGCGGGACTAGTAGAAAACACTTTGGTCTCAGTATTTTTTGAAATCCAACAAAAGACGACGATTTATCGACACAAAGGACGCTGGATCGAGAGATAGATGCAAGTTTAAGAAATCAAATCGCTCAACAAACACTTCACGTTTGTGAAAGACACTTTGAAAAGACCCAGCCGAAACATGTAATTTATTTTCTTTCTCTGGTAGAGGTATTGATATTTCGGTATGAACGCTTGAAAGTTACAACTTTTATAGCAGAAGTACTATATATTTCATGTATCAAATTATCAAATTTGTATTAACCATATGGTCATAGAGCAGGAAAAATATATTAAATATTAATGATTTGCATAAAAGTGCGTTTCGGTCATTAGGTCATATTTATATAACAGTTAACCCTTGTGTTCATAAAATTAAGGTATACATATTATTCAGGACACTGTCACTGAGGACAGTAGAAACATTTTCGTATACAGTAAACAAAGTATTATACAGTATTCAAAGGCTATTTTAATCGAGGGGCATTTCACTCCAAAAATCCCGTACACTTCGTCAAAAAATCCGGAAAAAATCCGAACAAATCCGGAAAATCCAACTGATTTTCTCTTCAAAAATCCGCTAAAAATCCGGGAAAATCCGCTAAAAAATCCGCGGATTTTTGAAAATCCGAAAATCCCATACGCTTCGTCAAAAAATCCGGAAAAAATCCGAACAAATCCGGAAAATCCAACAGATTTTCTCTTCAAAAATCCGCTAAAAAATCCGGGAAAAATCCGCTAAAAAATCCGCGGATTTTTAAAAATCCGAAAATCCCGTACGCTTTTTTGGAGTGAAATGCCCCTCGATTTTAATAGCAACAAACTGGCATAATAAAGTAACAGGATTTTTGTTTGGCCATGTCATAGTATATGAAAGCCCCATTTACAGTTATTAGAAATCTTGTTTGCTGTGAATTTTATTATAATTACTATCTTAACAATACTTGTATAAATTAAGTCAACTTACTGTATATATAATCAGATATTTTATGTTCTGCTTTAGTTCCCACCTGCAAAAGGCTTGTAGCTGGTGCTATTCCTACATTTAATTTACCCCAGAAAAGCATACCTCTCTACATCGACAATTGGAGCCAGGTAACATTGCTGGTCGTCACACTGGTCAGAGGAGTAAATGGTATGGTGGATTAGAAAAGGCCTTGCCGTAACATAAAACAGAAGTAATCTAGTGAGAACTTTTGTGGGGTTTTTGTACCCAGAGCTGTCATTAAGGGCCTGTAGCTTGCCTACTTCTGTCTGAACAAAGTTCATATAAACAAAACTGTGAAGCAATAAACAAACCTTTTACTTCCTCTAGTCAGAACATCAAAATTAAAACAAAAGATTAAATTATTTCAAACAGGTCAGGCTTTGATAGGATGTTTTGTAATCTTAAGAACTCTGTAAAATACCCTCCAAAATGCAGGGAATGTGTAAAATACCTTCCCAAATGCAGGGAATGGCATTTCCAACCCAGACCCCTCTAGGAGTCTTGTGCCTTCAATGTTCAATAATTTTTCGGCCACCTACTTGTAAACTTAATGACAGCACTGCTTCAAAAGAGTAATATGCAATAATTTGTACATATGCTATAAAATAATTATTAAAACAGATTATAAATGAATAGGTGAACAATAAGACTAGAACAATATATTACCTTAGTTGAATAATTTGTAAAAATTTATACTAATATATACAGTAAATCACTATTACACAAAATTGTTTCACTTCAAATAAACAAGACATTGGTAGGCTCAACTTTGAATTATCATGGTTTGAGAGACAACAACGGCTAGAATCAGAGCACACTGATGTACCGGTAGTGAATAAGTACACTATTCACATCTGAAATTGGCTGTCAACCAGGGGCATAGGAACCAGGGGGCCAAGGCCCCCAAGTTCTCAGAAGATGCAAAAAGTGTCCTTTGAGTGTGGGGCAGTTAAACAATGAAATGACCAGCCTGCTTGGCATGCTTTGGGCTGGAGCACGACAAATGGCAAAATTTGAAACTTAACAGCCATACAGTTTACCAATATTCTCAAAACACAAGGACGTACTGGCATTCTTTTGATACTGCAATGCTATTAGATTGCTCAATAATGTCATTCCACAAACTTTTTGCTAATGGAGGAGCTTGGACATTCTTAATAACTTTATCAACGTGTAAAGAAGTAGGTTTGCCTTAATTCTTGTGTGCTTTCTAAAGCACGATTCAGCAATTCTAGCAATATCATTAAGTCATGAATTTGGTACCCACAGGGCTGACGGCCCCTCCCCAGCAACATAAGCTGGGTGGTCCAAACTCTTCTGATTTCACTGATAATTACTAGCAGAATACAAACATTAAAAAATATTTCTGGGTATATAATCCTTTGCACATAGGTAAAATCTTCTGGCACTGGAGAGGAATAAGAACTAAGTTTAATACCCTTAGGTCAATATTGTACTATACAGAGGAAATATCAAAATTTGATATTTCCTCTGTATGATATTTCCTTTGAAATCTCCTTTGTCTAATATATTATAAGACTTGGTCTTGGAAACTGGGGGATGCATGGGCATGAAATATCATGGAATCTTGGACAGTAACATTCTATTTTGATGTGACAGAATGATCAAAAGTAACAAATCACATGTTAGTAGACATTGAATCACTGTATATTGGTCAATGGCTGGACTTGTAATTGACAATTGGACACAAGCCTTAGGGCCTACTATTTTAAGACATTCATATCTAGGTTACAGTATATTGTCTATATATATACAGTATTAAGATATTTACTGGTATTAAAGCATGCAGTTTCTTCAGTGTTTATAATAAGAATATCTGCTGGTAATAGCAAAGTCAACCGTTCGGGCATATTCACCAGCATCAAAAGCACGACTTTATCTTCTCTGCATGGATGAAAATATTCTTTCCTTTTCCCTACCTCTCGAATGATCGACAATGCCTTCTCATATGCGTGATAAGTCATATAACATGGGTTTTGATTTTCCCTTTGGCAGTACTAGCTGTAGAATTTGTCGAGTGCTTAATACTGCGTCGATATTCGCACGAGAATTGCTTTAATCCTTCAATCTAAACGACAAATATAAGTCAAATATTAAGTCTAAGGCATCTCACTACATATTGTTTAACTGGACACCGTATAAAGGACTTACTTCTTCAACTGAACGCGATATTTCTTCAGTTAATTCATCCGCGTTGATTTGCAGCAGCTAAATAGTTTGATGAAAATCGCCTCCGTCGTTGTATCTGCGTCTCCAGCACCCAGAATTGGGTGAATTTTGCTTTCTGAATCGTATGCCGAACTTGTCGAAGCCATAACAAGAACAACAATGCCTCATTTTAAAATTTATAAGCACAATAGCATATTTCTGTAATACTACGCTATAGTAATTTCTGAATTTGATGCACCCGAAATGTCACGTGACGTACCTTTCCAACATCTGAAATTAATTAGCTCGAAAGCCTTTGAAGTTTGCCGGCCTTCCAAACCCTGTCCTCTATTAACTATGGAAGAATTAAGATTATACTAGAAAATACATGCATGCAGAAACCCTCGCCTTGCTGACAAAACCATTGTATTTTCCGAACATGAAGTTCTAAAGTAGTTGTCATGGTAACACGATAATTTTTTAAGAATATTCTTACAAATGAAAAATCGCCTAAAAATATCATTTTAAATGACAAAATTATTAATTTCCCAACATAAATATATGTTAGGTGTGTTATTATACGTAACATAAGCCTCAATTTAAGGTAAAATTCAACCTCAAACGCTTCGCAGAACGTTTTAAAGTCACTAGTGTTCTTTATAAAACTAAACTGCCTTTTAAAATGGCTTTATCGATAAACTTTGAGTTTGCAATAAAATGATTTCAAATTCTCGCTTGCAAATAACTCAGTGCTTTCTTTTTTATTTAGAAATTCAATATCATGAAAAAGGGAATCAATATTAAAGATACACTAAAATTATATGCTGTTTGTTTAGTTGTTTCATATACGCAAAGGCCGTCGGGTTTTAAAGCCATTATAAAATCAATATTTAAAACAAACTTACCTTCGTTGACGTCGGCTCCCTTCTTTCAGCCGATTCTTTCGCAGTTTCATTTTGAGAGAGCTTTTGAAATTTACAAAATCTTGCAAAAATGCGAGTAAAAATGAAATGTATTTGCAAGAAATTTATCAATCATCAAATCAACAAATGTTTGCTATTTCGCTGTCGTGATGCAGTCGTGCCAGTCGTTATAATGCAGAATTTAAATTGGACCAATCAGTGTCCGCTATTCATGACAGTCCGCCATATTTTTGAGATCAGTGAGGATGACCACCCATCGTTGGTCACCCACGCCCGCGATATTTGATGAACTTTAGACTCCGCTAATGCTTTCGTTTCCCCGGGTGTAAATAGCCGGGGGGAATTAGTACCCTCGCACGGCGCTTCGCGCCGTCGGCTCGGGGAAAATAATGAATAAAATTCAGACTATTTTTTCCCATGGTTGACAATCATGAGTATATATTTTTTTCTCAAACAGAATATTTTCTAAAAGTTCAAGTATTTTATAACACACAACGCATCGTTCTGACCTACTTGTATACAATTTTGGAAAAATTTCAAAGATTTTCCTACTTTTAGCTGAATTGTTACGTATAAGATTGACATACTCACTAGATTTTAAACCCAATTCAAGCATTTTTATTTATGTTGATATATGGACTTACTGATCGTAAACTTGCACTAGAATTTATTGCAAACTTCCATCTCCTATGATTTTGGGATTATGTGAGATGAGCTCAAGCAAATCTGGTCGCACATGCGCAAAATATCAATCTATTTCTATGTACTGATTATAGACACGTTACACACACGTTACACCACACGTTACATAATAATCTGTAGTAAAACATATAGAGATACGACACGTTACACACGTTACACCAATTGTTATTAAAAACAAATATATATATTTATTTTTAAAAACAATTGGTGTAACGTGTCATATTTCTATATATTTTATACTATAGATTATTATGTAAAGTAGGTGTAACGTGTAGTGTAACGTGTGTGTAACGTGTGTGTAACGCGTCAGCGTTTGTTTAATGAAGCCAAGTGCATAAAATTTATGTGAACTAATCACTTTAGATTAGTTGGTGAACATCCCACAAGCACAACAGCACATACTGCAGTATAAATGACAAAGTTTTCTCATTTTTCGTCATATGGCTGGGTTGAGGAACTCTCATATAATGATTCCCTCCTGAGGAAATGATGGCTAATCGAGCTTGAAAGGACGTAAGAGTAGTTAAAAGACTACAATAGATTTTTATGGCTTATTGGATGTGTTGTTACCAGGATTGGTAACTTTCTGAATAAATAAGCCAAATATTATTATCATAACCTTTGTTTCCTTTGTTCGAAACAAAGACATGAAAGGGCCGCTTATAACAATGTTTGGCTTATTTATTCAGCAACCTACCAACCCTGGTTGTTACTATATCATAAAGTATTTTAATAGATCGTGTTTAGCCTACAACTTGTCTATTTTCCCAAAGATTTTTTCTAGTAACTAAATGATAGTAAAAAATTAAATTCGATCGTTAGAAAAGCTTCCTTATTTTTGCACGGTCCCTCCCCCCGCGCAGCCTCCTTGCAGAATTTCTATATTTGGGCGACAAAAAAATTTCGGTTAATTGATTGAAATATGTCAATCTCATGTCATCTTAATCGTTAGATTTTGGCAAAATTTCAAATTTTGGACAGCTAACCCCCAGACAGCCCATTTCAGACAATCGCGTGCAAAAATAATGAGACTTTTCACATTTTTGGCCATTTTAAAGTACGTCTCCCCCCCCCCCTGCCCCCATGATCAAAGTTGGAAAAAGTGGGTTGAATTTTCTCTTTTCAGTCATCCACACAACATTGAATTGGGGTTGAGGGGGGCATTTATGCGGTTGTCTCAATAATTTTTGCTCCTGATTGTAGGAAAAGGAAGGCTGCTAACGGTTTCAAAAGTGGGGTCACAGAATAAGGCACACAGAATGTCGACTCGAGTAACCGCTGCCACCCATGATTCATCATCAAAATGCTGACGTCATGGTCCTAGCCAGTGCGCGTTTGAGAGGCATTCCCACTGAGCTATACTTATATATCTGGAGATCGTGCTCTCGACGAAAGTGTGTGGCCAAAAACATGGCGGATTTGACGTCACAATCGACCTATTTTCATGGCAGTTTCCACTGACCCGTGGCTCGAATGTTCGTGGGCGACAAAGTTCAACCCCCCCTGGATTTTACAGTGATTTTGTATGTTTATATTAGTTGATCGACAGAGAGTATATTTTTGATTTTCGTCCTTTGAAAATACAGTATTATTCTAACTGCGCGTATAAATCAATAAAGACCGAAAGCCATTAATAAAAAAAGACATGAATGGAGCTTGACGGCCACAAGAACAAAGCATGTAAGTCATTGAAATGATTTATCAATTCTTGTTGTATTGTGAATTTGTGTTGCAACCATTGGTTGCAACTGAACTATCAAGATTATTCTTTAAAACACGAGTATTATAACAATCCCCAGCAAGTAAAATTAAGCAAATATAGCTTGTTGAAAACCGTACTGCTATAAGTTTCCCTGAGTGACAAAGGTTTTTTTAGAGATTTTAATACCAGTTTATTCTATTAGTAAATTGTGGGGAAAAGCAACTCTTGGGAATATAAAGCACTTATATCACCATTAAAGTTTTTTACACCTGTATGTATTCCGCTTTCAGGTATGAATTTATCAAGAAAATATGGGATATCTGTACTAAGTACCAGATGGCAATGAAGAAAGTCAAGTGTATTTCTTTATAATGGTCTTCCTTGTAAAAGGCAATGGCACTATTTCATTGAACATTCAAGGAACAATCGCCTTTTAAAACAAATATGCACATTTTTATGCTCGAGTTACAATGTTTGATTTTGATATCTGCATTTTATGCGATTCATACCTTATTTTAAGTGTTCCTCAAATATTGATTCAATACATTACCTCGGGCTGACCAATTCATTCCATCAAGATATTTGCTGTGTTGGTGTAATACATGTACTCAGGTGAATAAGATGCTTGTGTGATGTTACGTACTCTGAGTGGATATCCACACTGGGCAGGCTTGAAAAATATGCCTGGCCACAGTGGGATTTGAACCTACAACCTTTGGAATACTGGCCCAATGCTCTGCCAACTGAGCTATACAGTCGGGGCAGTTCGAGTATGCGATATTTCGGAACTGAGTCTAGTTCCTTCGATACCAGTGTAATCTAATAACCATGATATTTGTGAATATGACGCTTGTGTGATGTTACTCTGAGTGCATATCCACACCGGGGAAGCTTGAAAAATATGCCAAGCCACATTGGGATTCAAACCGACCTGACCGCGTAGCTCAGTTGATAGAGCATTGCCATTTGGGCTAGTATTCCAAAGGTCGTAGGTTCAAATCCCACTGTGGCCAGGCATATTTTTCAAGCCTGCCTGGTGTGGATATACACTCAGAGTAACATCACACAAGCATCTCATTTCATCACGTTCCTCCAGATATTCATACACTTCCTGTGAAAGAGCCAATTCCAAGTATTTAATCATTTCTGGTCAATTCCTTTCTATTTATGATTGGTTAGTTGCACAAACAACAAAGGTGATTGGTGCATTCAAACCATTTAACAGGAAGTTTACAATTATACTAGGAAGTGTATGAATATCTTGAGGAACTTAATCAAATGAATTGGTTAGCCCAAGGTAATGTGTTGAATCAATATTTGAGGAACACTTC
>CACRXK020005089.1:0-29264 GCA_902702795.2 Paramuricea clavata
CCACCAAAATTTTGCTTCACCCCTTCTATTTTGTGTGAATGGCCTTATAACCCAAATGCCTAACCCCTGCCGAAGCTCACTGAGTAGTGCGGCTTGAACCCCACCAGAAATTGGGGGGGGGGGGGTGTTCAGACTTGCATGCAAAAACTTTGTGAATATGTCATTTATGAATCGTTTCTTTTCGTCTACAATATCGGCCAGGCAATGCCCAATAGTGAATTATCTTCCCTAATACAAACAGGCACAGAGCCAAAGACTATTTATAACACCACAGACCGAGGTTATAAATCCTGAAATCACACGTACAATTTGTACGAGTTTTAAACTCTATACAGTATATATAAACTCACCATGTTGTGATCGGTATACCTTGACTTTATAACATAATTCCGCTTTACCAGTGGCTATGTGTTAGTTGAAGAACGCAAAAATACCATGCAAGTCTATCTTGAACCAGTAAAAGAGAAGAAAAGAAGAATAAAAGGACTCAAAATCAATAATTTTGATCAATTTTCAAAATTGCTGGTCAGCTTGGTGCAGTTCCTATGACAACAAGGTGAAATCGCGTAAAAGCCTGGAACCTAATGTTTTGGTCAGATAATTTTGTTTTGTAATTTTTAAAATTCTTCTGTCAGTTTTATCTGGTTTTATTGAGAAATAAAGTGCAAATTTTAAAGAAAATAACGAATTTCTGGTTTCTGTCATGAACTAAACTACAGGTTTGTCACTATGATATTTGTATCAGTATGAGTATATGACTATAAAATTAGTAATTTCATTGCCTTTAATAAAAATATTTGTATTTTACTTTATATTAACTATTACTTTGTAATTTGTAACTTGTAATAATAAAAAACCTGCTATAAATTAATATAGCAGTTCAGATGATTCTAAATATAGTGACCCCCAGGAAATGGCTGGAAGGGGTCTATATGGTATTCACAATTCACAAATTATATGCAATTTAAACTTAGACATTTTATTTATATTGTTGGGGATACTTAATATAAACTAAGTGACTATAAACGCTGCTGATCGACAACCAGATCACTTAATAAGAAGTTACAGCAGAAGCGTAACTCTAGTCATTTCCCTTATTGTTTTACGTCCACGAACTCGCTCACGCCAATCCACGTCATCCTGGCTAGTACAACCGGAAGTTTTTATCACGTTTTGGTAGGTACAAATTAAGTGCCGGTTGTACTAGCCAGGATGGCATGATTGATGACGAATCACTTGTAAAAACGCGGACAAATACTTGCTTGAGTGAGACTTCTGCTATTACCTTTCTATTCTGTGACCAGATCCCAGGTTGGAAAACATGCATTTGCTCGCATGAGAACTGTTTGCTCGCAACGAATTTGCAGGACACTCGCAGCTGAGCTGATGGCAACTTGCACCAAATTTTGCTCCCCCGCACTGCTAAGCTATGCAGCTAATCTCACCTAATGTACTATGCTACGTACTTGCAGCTTTTTTTGCCTCTAACTCGCAGCTCCAACCTAGCTTCCACTCGCAGTTAGACGTAGGTGAAAATTAACACATTTTCCAACCTGGGCCGGATCTATTTAGTAAAACTAGCTTTCGTTGGTAGGTATGCAAATTAAGTTCTACCTGAAAAGTAAAAGGAGAATTTGAACGTTTTGAGTGAAGGCCCTTTGTGTGGAGTTACTAGCTGGTGTCGGGAAAATTGCATGAGCTTTTATATTGATCGAGTAATAAGAATATAAAAGCAATCACATGACAAAAAATAAACCAATCAGAAGGATTTAGTTAAATTAAACAAAATATAAACAAAAAAATTAAATCACATTACAGCTAGAATATAATATTAATATATTTTACAGAATGATGTACAAAAAACTACATTTTATACTACAATAATTAGTATTGGAATAAGAAGAATTAAAAGTACTGTCAATGTCTATTTTGACAGGCAAACTAGACAGATATTCGAGTTAAACATAGGAAAAAGTTCATTAATTAAATATACCTAGGGTGGACAGCGTCAAGTTTGGATATGAGGTGCATTTTGTGTTATTTGCAGCTATTGTTGCTACCAGAAATGGATCATAGCTTATATAGAGGGCTCAAATTTCCATATCTGAAACACTGTGATTGCCAGTATTAATTAAATTATGTCTGGCAGACTGGTTAGCGCATCATTGCCAATGATTGCAAATCAATGCTCACCAAACCTTGTCACGCCGATGCTCACCTCACATGTGAAATGGTTCTAATTGACATGGTATTGAGATTTTGGTGCTGAAATGGTGGTGGCAGAATCTATAATAATATGCTGTAATAATATTTTGAGTTGATAGATTGAAAATTTGTCGGGTTTTTAATTACTGTACAAAATTTCAGACAATTTGGTTTAGTTTAACCTTTAATTATTCATTTTGTTCTAAAAAGTCAGCCTTTCGCATGCTTAATTAATGCCTTTACCTAATTTGCATATTGCTGACATATGTAAATTAGGCAAATGCATTAATTAAGCATGCAAATAGCTGATTTTTCGGGAAAATTGTAACTTAAATTTGCGTGAATAGTTAAGGGGCTTAAACTAAACCAAATTGTCTGAAATTTTGTACAGTAATTAAAATCCCGACAAATTTTCCATCTGTTAACTCAAAATATGATTGCAGCTTTTAAATTTTGTGCGCGAGCCATTTTTAGTTTGTTGGAAAAGACACACCCCCTGGTTCACAAAATTTGAGTTCGAGAAATTTTTTTCATTATTTTACATTATAAGTACCCAAAGAAGCTATATATATAAAAAACCAGATACAAATAGCTGTTTTGCGAAATTGAGAGCAATTTTAAATCTGTTCAGTTTTTTTTTATACACCCTGTATACCTACACTACAGACAGTTCAAGATTATGTAATATAAGCGAATCAGACAACAACGATACAAAACCAGACTTTTCTATTACTCTTTTACACGCTAGAATATCACACAATAACAATTCTAATGTCCCTGTCTCATATTACTAATGTCCTAATACCTTGCCAATCACCCCTGTGACACTTGATACCTATTATTATTATAGTCATACATATTACACAATCCCCCTCTCTAATTGAGAGCGTCCTCGATCTCTACCTCATGTAGATTATAGTCCTGATATCTGTCCGGTTGTCTACGCTGACGGGTGGACCTTCGTAGCGTGTTAGTCCTCTCTTGGTGGGCAGGTTGCACGACTAAATTCTCTTGATGATGAACCATCGGTTCGTTGGTCTGCAATGCGGTATGTTGGGTTTCTTTCGGGGAGCACGTGGACATGCCTTCCTCCACTCTTGGTCGGCAAGGAGCTGATTTCAGACGATTGCGGTGGACCACTTTAGATTTCCTATTTCCTGATTTGGGCTTAATGTGGTAATTTGTGCCACCAAGACGGTTTAGGACCATGTAAGGCCCGGCCCACTGTAGGTGGAACTTTCGACTAAGCCCTTTTGGAACCGCTGTGTCGTTGAGCCAAACCCGATCTCCCACCTTAAAAGACGTGCTTTTGTCAATGTTGTTGCGATCATCGTATCCCTTTTTCTGCTTCCTCTGTGCCTCACTAATCTTTTCTTTCACAAAGCGTTGCCCGTCCTTCAGGGACTTCTCTAACTCATCGCAGTAGTTCGAGATAAACTGTTCCTTTGCCTCTGTCTGAGTGCCCATCAGCACTAACGGTGTGCTGGCTTCACGACCATAAACCGCTCTAAACGGTGAAACTCCTGACGATGAATGTACGCTGTTGCGGTATGCGAACAAGGCGAGAGGTAAATGAACGTCCCAATCAGTGTGGTCTTTATTCACGTACGCTGTGAGGATTCCCTTCAAGGTCCGGTTTAACCTTTCGACCTGCCCATCAGTTTGTGGGTGATACGGCGAAGTTCGCAATTTTTCCATCCCAAGAAGATGGAACACCTGCCGCATGAGCTCTGCCTCAAAGTTCCTCCCTTGATCTGTTACAATTTTACGAGGAACACCGTGTCTAGTGACAACTTCGTCAACAAACGCTTTCGCTACGGTATCGGCTCTTTGGTTGGCTAGCGGCACCGCCTCTACCCACTTAGTATTATTATTATTATTATTTAAAAATATTTTAAAACGGTAGCTCTTCAGGGCTCGTAGGCACCTGTTTTTCAAGAGGCCGTTTATTACAGTATTTACAAGCTATATATATAAATATAATAACACAAATATACACACAAAAACAGAGAAAACATAACGAACTTAATAATTGCATGCACTACATTTGTATCTAAAAATATCCTATCCTATTTAAATATTTACAAAGTTACCAAAAGGAATCAAGTGCCGTCAAGAATACGTTAAAATTTGTTAAGGCTAATGCCTTTTTCTTTTGCTGTAGTTAATAAGTCATTCCAAAGGGATGCAGCTGAATAACTGAAGCTCTTTTTGATAAAATTTGTTTCAGGTTTTCCAAGATCATAGTTGTTATTGTTACTTCTTAAATCATATCTGTCATTTATTTTAATTTTGAACATGTTGCAAATTGATGATGGCATTTTTTCGTTTCGTATTCTGTGCATAAAAATCGATTTATTGGTTTTATATCGTTGGTTTAAAGGTTGCCAGTCTAATTCTTTTAAAACATCCTCAGAACTAACTTCATAAGTTTTACCAGTGATGATTCGGGCCGCTCTGTTTTGTAATTTCTGAAGTCTGGTTTTAAGTAATCACAACAGTTATCCCAAACCAAGCTACAATAATCAAAATGTGATAGCACAATGGCATTATATATTTTTACTAAGGTTGATTTGGGAACAAACTGTTTTATTCGTCGCATCATTCCTATTCCTTTTGAAGCTTTTGTGACAATATTCGTCAATGATCACGGTGGAGTTGGGAAGGAAGGTTAGATGGGGTAATAGGGGATCTTGAAGGAACGGTTGAGGTCCTATAGAAAAAAATTATAACACCCGATTCTTTATTTTTGTCTAGAGCTTCGCACTAATTTTATCATACAAACACCCGATTCATAAAAAATCGACATAAGTCTAACATGAATAAATTAGGAACATGCAGATTTCAAATAGCAACACGATAAACCCACGCTATAAAAATTACTCGATTATTTTTACATCGCTATAAAACGCTAGCGAAAGTTACAAGAATTATGTCGCGTAAATGCTCGTAACAGTCGTACAATGACATAAATTAATAGTTCTAAATCAAATGAACATAACTCATAAATCTAACATGAATAAATTAGGAACATGCAAATTTCACATAGAAACATGATAAACACACGCCTAAAAATTACTCGATTATTTTTACTTGCCTATATAAACGCTAGCGAATGTTACCCACAATCAAATAAATTTAAATATACTATATTTGGTATAAAAAAAATGAATTTCGTACCTTCGTTGACACAGTAGACGTGGAAACTCCTGAAAAGGAGAAAAACGTATTAGTGTGATTTTAATTCAAATTATTAACACAGCATATACTCTCTTACCTTCGTTCACCGATGTCGAAAGTCTTGGCAGTTCTTAAAAGGGAAAAATGCCTGTTTAAATACAAAGTTAGTAATCAAAATATTTTCATTTAAACATACCCGGTTCATCAGTTCTTTGCCTTTTTGCTGGCCGAGTTGACGTCTTCGTACGTTTCCCACCGCCAACTTGGTGGACTTCGCGCTGATGGGCTTGAAATGGAAATATATTTCGGAACACCTCACCGCAAATATTGCAGGTGTATTCCCTTTGGGCTCATCGTTGTTCGTGCATTCTCATATGCCGGTACAAAGCATCCTTGAAATAATATAAGTAGATATTATTAGCTCAAAATACTTTACTATGTTTTGAAATATATCCCTGTAAATTACGTACCTTCCGATTAGTCTTTGTCACTGTGAGTTTTCATGTGTCGGTTCAAAGCATCCTTGAAATAGTATAAATATTATTAGCTCAAAATATTTTATTATGTTTTGAAATATATCCATGTAAATTACATACCTTTCGATTAAACTTCTTGCGACAACGCGAACACTCGTGGTTTTTGTCACTGTGAGATTTCATATGTCGGTTGAGGTTGTCCGAACGCGCAAATACGCGACCACATTCATCACAACACAAACTTGGTTCTGTCGAAGCTGGTTCATCGTGTTGCCAATTATTTCCTTCCGCAAGAATCTCCTCTTGAGTTTCAGGGGACCAAGAAAATGTGTCCACGGCACAAAGCTGGCGATTAATCTCATCATTTTCCAGTTCGCTCATAAACGTTCTGTCCTGAAAATATACACAAAAAATACTTGTAGGATTGCCTTAAATACTTAGCTGTAAATAACCAAAGTCAACTTACCAAATATTTTCCCGATGTTGCTATGCCATGTTTCCCCTCAAAAAACTTTATCTTCCAACAACCAATAAACGTTAATTCTACCAAGAAGATAAATTTCAGCAGCTTGCCAATAGACATCCAGTAAGAGCGTTGTCAAAATATAGACGATGCTTGTTACAAGACGCTTGTCGATTTTATACAGACGCTCGTTAAATCAAACAACCAATCGTAGTAATGGCACATTAATCCCTCTATTGTACCACACACGTGGGGGACGCTAAAAAATGCGTAGTCAGCAAGTTTCAACCGATCTTGTTTAAACTCGCCCGCTTGACGTCATTGCCTATAATTATGACGTATGTTAATGATGAGTGACATCATTACGCACCCTCCACTGCAAGAAAAAGTGCGTATTCCCACGTATTTCCGTCTCTATATGGGTCGGAATAAAATAGATATTCCGACCCGTATTGCGAGTCGGATTATGGGCAGGAATATCACCAATATTCGGTGATATTCCGGGTTCGAATACGGTCATGAATATTGCAGATATTCCTGGGGTATTTACGCCTGGAAATACTCCCAGAATACAGGCTGTATATTTTATCTCCAAATTCATGCCTTAATTAGTATGAACTAGGAGAATAAATTATTAAACATAATTCAATGCAAGATCAGTAAACTCAATGTTTTTAACACGTTAAAATATTCTTATTGTTAAAAACAGTGAGTTTACTGATCTTGAATTACGCATAATCTTAAAAACCATCAATCAAAAGGCAGACGTTGTTAGTGGCCGAGGCGTTGGGACCTTTAAACCAAAGTTTAAGTATATAAAGATGGCCGACTCGCGGTCGGTTCCTTTGTTCTTGGTGTCCCCATTTCGAAAGCCCACGCAGTTTCCACGCGTTTCGTCTGGTAAGCGCCGAACCAAATTGTTGTATTGAAGTTAATGGGGAAATGCGGAATTTTCGCAATAAAACAGCGATTTTAAAAACATCTTCCGTCGAATCTTTATTTTGAGGACAAAATTTGAAAGAACATGTCAAGCTGCGTCTGTTAAACGGAAAATTATTACACGAATATGTTTAAAACGAACGAAAATTTGAATAAACGTCCTCCGAAGGAGTGAGATCTTATACTGTCAACAAGTCAGGTGAGATTCTTTTCATTTCTTGATCATTTTAAAATATTGTTTTGTGAAATTTCGTACCTTAGACAACGGATGCATACTGTATAAGACAAAAGCTAACTGACACTAAAAACATGTTTGGGATGCGTACAAGTAGTGTTTTTATATACTGTACAGGGTACAAACAATTTAATACAAACAATATCCAAATGACAAATATATAGAAATATTATTTTGTTAGGCTAGTACCAAAATGTTTCCTTATACACAAAGATAGTAAAAGCATTTAGACCTGAAATATATCTTTGAGTACCAAACACTATACTGTTAACTGAAATTTTGGGGACTCCCAAAGTATTTTTTAAACTTTTGAATTGAGTCAGGTACCAATATAAACACATTTCTATGCTTAATTAATTAAATAACAATATCAGTTGGCCAGGTAGTGCACTTAACCAATGACTTGCAGTTATAGTCTGTAAGCATTATTTTGAATATAGAAATTATTTGTTTGACCATTGACGGTCCCTTCTTATAATAGATACAACCACACACTGGTTGTCTCAGTGTATGCATGCAGCTGTGTTTTATCCAATTGTATTTCTGTAAAATACACCCAATAAATAACCAAATTATTCTCTTTTTAGTTGATAGACTTTCCATTTTAAAAGAACTACAAATGTGCTCTTCGACCATCTGGGTTAAGGCGATGACCATGGATTGTTGATCAACAACGTTTTGTGGAATGCTTAGCTATCCAATTTGGAAAATACTGCCAAATATTCTATATATTTCGATGTTATGAGTTTGATTATTTTATTGTATATTCCACATCGACTTAACCCTTATTAGGCATACAAAACTCATAGTATTGTTAAATGTAAACATTTGCACTTCTTCAATCATAATGTAAGTACCGATACTGGGAATGCGTCAACCGTGCACAATATATATACAACACTTTCAGAGTTGTGTTAGATACTGCTTTCTCTTATGGTACTCAAGCTGCCAAGAAATAGCAATTAATTTTGTCACCAAAGGAAATGGTATCAAAGCATATCCCCCATTATATTAAAATGCTACTGGATAACTGATCCCATAACAGTAATTAAATATTATTGTAATTATTAAACATTTTGTTTGTATACAGCTAATTCAATTAAGGTTGTCTTCCTAAAAAACATAAAATTTTAGCTCTTACTCTTAGCACACAAACCATGGTGAGTTATTGCTTATTGGACCATTGCACTCAGTAAAATTAGTTTTGAAACAGTACCTAATGCACTTATCATCAGAAACACCCCCTTCCCCCCATCCCGGGGAAACATGGGCCATAGACTTTTTTTTAGAAACTAATGAAAGAAAAAGCCCCACGCATAGGGGCTGGCTACGCTACTGCGTTCCTAACATTTTTTGATAATTTCAATGCATATATTAGTTTTTAAAATATTTTACATTATAATAAATGATTTTGACCTTGAATAGCTTGATTTTCACAATCACAGATTGTCAAATATAAACTGTTTTTTGCACAATTGTTTTTTTTCTTTTCATCAAAAGCATAAATTTGTCAAGTTTAAACTTATATCCTATATATCCCACCGGGCACACGAGGTTGTTTCAACGTTGAAATTTGGTAGAAAAAAGGTTGCGACGTCGACAACCTAATATCTACGTTGCTCTGACGTTGTTTTACAAACATTGGTTCAACAGCAGCCAACAGACGTTGAATTAACGTTCATTCATGGTTAAATGTACGACGTCCATTTGTGAACCAATCTCAACGTTGTTTTAACGTGGATTCAACGTTGAATTATGGTTGACGAGATTGGTAACCTAATTTCAACGTTGTTTCAACGTAGAAACAGTAACGTCGATCCAATTTGCATAGTCAACCCATTTTCAACGTCTATCCAACGTCTGGAAGGTCATTTCCAAAGTTGATTCAACGTTGGATAAACGTCATTTTGCCCGCTGGGATGTTGATTAACCTGCAACCCAAATATAAAAAGCATGTTTATACAGATCAATTTCTGCTCTCTGATGCTGTGATACAGGCTCAATGAGTTTTCATGTCTAAATTTTTTATTTTTACAACTGACTATCCAAGCAACGCATAGAAATAGCAACCTCGTATCCAAGGCTAGCCGCGAATTGAAGGCGGCGGCGTAGCCCTGGTAAACGCTGGTCGCGTGATTCCAACATTACGTAATTGTTACTTTTCTCAACCGGGGGGTGAATGCTAGAGGTGAAACTCGAAGACAAACAGTTTTTCTCTCCGAAATTCTTCAATCTTCCCTGTGAATTTTGTATTTCAAGCTTTTCTCATAGTACGGCGATCGATCAAATGGATCAACATTTTCTGTAGAAAAAACTCAGTGAGATTTGTTCGTATGAGACGTTTAATTGAAAGACTTCGATATATCGCTCAAGACGCTCGATCATTTGCACAGTTTATCGTTTAGTACTTTGTTCAGTTTGTTGCGACTTGCGAAGCAAATGAATGCAAATTCAACTCATGTATAATGACTAAAAGTTGGTTTGTAGAGGGACAACTTATACAAAAGATATGAATACTTGAGTTTCCAACTAGGGACAAGTTCGTGGACATCTCTAATATATGGACATTTGATATTTCACCAATATGTAAATATGAAGTCATTAAATGTATAAAAGGATTGCTGTTGTATATGTACAAGTGTTGCGCTGTGGTATTTACGTTTTTAACCCTTTAAGGTTACAGGACACCCTTTTTGGCGTTTTGCGGAAAATCGCTACTGCGCGCTCAATATCAGTCCGATTTTCATCGAATTTTCACCAAATGTTCTCCAGTGCATGCAAAATATGGTAAAGTTATAAAATTAACAAACAATAAAATAATGTAAGAATTATTTAGGAAAATCTTAAATCGCGGTACCGTTACGCTTTTGAGTTGTGCTCCTGCTGGTTTTAAGTTATATTTATGAAAATATCATTTTTATACAGTAAAATAGTTGTTCTAAAAAATTGTGTTCGGAAATTTTTGTTTATTTCGTCATTCCGCTGATATGGCGATTTCTTTGACGACTGCAATATATTTCTGAATTGTTTGAGTCAATTGCTTTTTATTTTTAAAATATCCAAAATTAAAAAAAAGCCGAACACCAGTTTGAAACTGACGTCTTTAGCTATGTCCTGTGAAAATTTGAAAAAATTTGGTTAAAACCCGCAGGAGCACAACTCGTTTGAAAATCAGTAATTACCGTAACATTTTTCGGGAGAAAATTGAATTTGAATATTACATTATCAATGTTTTTCTTATTGCAGCGAAATGTATTTTATTAAATAACTCTGCGAGTTTTCAACATTTTCCGTCCAAACTTGGTCAGATAGCAGAACTAGTCTAATGCTTTAATAGAAACCAATAAAAAATTTTTAGGCAAAATTAACACTCAAAGGTGTTCTGTAACCTTAAGTGGCAATGCACCGTACTTTGTTAGGTTACTCTGTCTAACGCCATACAATTTTACTAGTCAGGTGGACAGTGCATGCCGCCACTCAATGGGTTAACATAGTCGATAAACATGCCAAATGATCCTTGAGTGTGGTAGTGCATTTTTGCACTTGCTGGATGATATCGCAACCAAGCATTGTTTCAGAGGAACAGCCCTGAGATCATGCTGTGTAGCAATTGGAATCTCGTATAGAGCCTGCTCTCGCATAAAGCAGGCAAGACCTTCACTCAGAAGCCAGGATTAATATTAATTCCCCACATAAACACTTGGAAACCGGACTGTCCCATCTGCCATATACCGGACAAAGAACATGCAGCCTGGACTTTAACTGTTAAACGCCCAAATCAGCATGATAAATCTGTAGACAGTGTGATAATTTTTGCTTAGCCCAAACCAAAGCCAGTTTTCTACAATTAATTTGCAGAATCCTAAGAATTAGAGCCTCCAACTAGAAGAGCTAGCTGTGCTAACCAAGTTGCATGGGCAACCCTGAATTGAAGTGACTAGAGCAAATCTTCAAAAAATAATAGAGAGATCAGAGTTGACTTCCACTACTGCTATTGCTATCATTGACTATTAACCAGATAAGTGTCATTTATCCAATCAAACAATCAGATGCAAGTCATGATTGCAGTGTAGATGCAATCATGTCAAGTAGTGGTAGTGGAAGTCAAATCTGAACCTTTCTATATGGATTTCAGAGCGACCAGTCATTATTTGCTGATATATTATTATAACTTGTATAATCAAAAGTAGATTTGCCCACAAGTCCATCTCGAATAGCGAGCGGTGAGCGGCAAAGCCGCGAGCCGCGAGATTGACTTGTCTCCCTGGCAGGAATTTGGATCTGATTAAAAATTCTGGCGCGAAAATTATTACAGTTAATTATTACGCATGTAAGTTTCACAAAAGTTAACCTGAAGTTCAGGCCCTAATTTTAAATAGGGCTGACACAAAACCTGTCTAGACCGTGGGACGCCCACATGTTATTTTTAGACACAACATGCAATATGATTGACAAGTGTTGTAGATTTCATTGCACAAAAAATTTATATTCTTTTGAATATGTCCGCAGAGTGTGCATTTTGCTTTTTAATTAAACTTAAAAATTCAAGGTACTTTTATATAATTAAGAGTCAGTTTCTCTATTTAACTACCCTGGGTACTATTTAACCGAACAGCAAACAAACGCAAACAAAGATTTAATTTATAGTCAGTTCTGTGCACGGCTTGACTGCCAAGCTTTCTTAAGGTCTCAACTTGCTGGACGCGGATATACTCTAACGGGCTAACAACAGCAACAATGAAATTCTCAATCGTACCACGAAGAAGGCGATGTAGCTCAGAAAACAACGCAGGTGGGACCTGATGTTAAAAATAAGACTTTTGCCGGCGAAGCCAGTTGGCAGAACATCTTGGCTGTCAACAACAAGCTTTCGAATACATGACTAGTTTGGCTGTTCTTTCAGCGTCGTGTGTCCAAAATTCGTCAAAGATTTTGATAAAGCACTTTCAAAATACTGTTTGTTTGATTTATTTTCTGCCATAAAGCATAAAAGAAAAGAAATTCGAAGAAATCGATTTGACCTTTATATTAATTGTCGCCTTGAGCCCTTGAACGAGCTATTTTTAAAACTGTTGTTTATGTGAACTTGCAGCCAATCAAAATCTTTCATGATGCTGATCAACCAATCAGATTTCCCGTCCACCAGATGGACGGGAATCCCACGGTTTAGGTAGGTTTTGTGTCAGGCCCTATTCTGTGATTAGGGCCTGAACTTCAGGTTACACAAAAGTTGTCGATTTCAACTCACTTTGTAAATAGACTTTCCTTCAGTGGCGTAGCCTGCCAGACAATTTAGTCCCGCTATGCAAATTCAAAATTATTATCATTATTCATTTCTTTAGGAATTGATAGTTTTCACAGTCAATGAACACGAAAATATTTGCTTAGCGGACTAAATCGTCGGGCTGGCTACGCTACTGCTTTCCTTTGACTTTTCAATCGTAAATTTCCGCTCGGCTCAAATTTGAGAACACATTAATTGTATAATGACAATAACTGTTAATAACATAAGCGAAAATAGTGCTATCAATTTAGACTAAAATGCCGTATAAGTTTACGGTATATTTGCACTTCTTTCTATGACTATATAATATTAGTATATTTTCAAGACGATCTTTCTCCAAATTCCATGACACCATCACGTTGTGTTTACAATGCGGCAAAGACATGGAAGATGTAGATAAGCAACGGCGATTCTTTCCTGGACATAAAAAGACGAATGTTTGCGAAAACATTGAACTATTAGAGTAGTAATTGAAAGAGTTCATTGTAGTGAAACTACACTATTATTAAACATTCTCACAAATGTTGTTTGTTGTTCATGTAGGGACAAAAATGCCGGTTTTGTCTAGAAAATTAACTCAGTTAAACAACAGTTCGCCTCTGTTGCCAATATTTTATTGCATCTTCGAGAACTAACCATATTTTCTACTTTGAAATGACTTTGTTTGATTGTTTACTTGTATTAAATAAGTCGAAAGCCTAATTACTGTAACGATATTTGAATAATTAATTCAAATAATTTAAATGTGCGCTTCTTATTGGCTAGAATAATGAGACACCCCCAGTCACACCGCGGTCAAAAAATCCACCTGTAGAATTGGCGCGCTGCAAGGGTGAAAACTCCTTTCCAGCGTACTTACGAACCGCGACAACTGGAAAGGACTTTGGGAAAGTCTAAATCAAAAGCTACTGTAACTATATATTCATTTATGATATTGAAAATTGATATATAATTATCTATAAAGTGCGAATAATTTAAAAAAAATATTCATAACAAAAAATGATTCATGCATGCTGGTGATTGAATAAACCATGGAGTGTGCATTCTGAATCTCTGCAAATTCCTTGACATGATTTTTCCAGTACAGTGTAAAACTATATAAATGTGACACAGGTTGCAGGTATTAGGTTGCATGTCCACCAGTGTGCTGAAATACCATCCAGTGACCCGGTGTTGTTCATTGTTACTTGCATCTTGCTTAATTCAACTGTTTTTGCCCCATTTCTTGTACCCACAAAGTTCTTTTCAATAATCTAGAAAACTTCAAAATCATTCAGTAAATTTAATTTAAAAATTTGGTGAAATGGGTCAATAGATGAAGAAATAATTTCTTCTTGTTCATACATATGGCCCCCATCTCATCAGCCTTCAGAAAATAATTATGGCAACAAGGTTACACGTCACACTGCAGAGTTAGGCAATTTTTTTAAAGATCTCAAGGGCACAAAAGATATAAATGTTGAGGCAAAGGAACAAAATAATGAGATTTTGAGATTCGGGGCAGGTTTTACGATGGGGTGCTAAACCTTTTCCCTAAAAAATCCCTGACCAATTGTAGTTGTCATGGATATTAAAAATACTCATTAACTCACTAACATTAAATAATGCTGAATAAATGCTGAAACTGATGTTTGACTATTGAAATATCCTACCAGGTTAGGTTGATCAGATTTTAGCTTTGTCAACTTGGCCACCCTGTTATTACAGTAATGGCTCATTTAAATAATTTCAGGTCATTAAATGTAAATGTAAAAACAAAGTATTTGAAGTTAATAATGCTGTAAACGGTAGTTTAATAATACTGTTTAAATAATAATCATATGTGAGAGTAGAACTTTACTGAGAGTCTGAGTATAGTATTATAGGCCATAGTCTGGCCATTTGTTTCTCAAATTTAACAAAACTACAAATTCAGCTAACTATATTAGCATACTGTATAAAATATATTAAATAGCCTTCGAAATATATATTTCATAGAGCTAATCAGTGTAACAAATAATGGGAATCTGCATAATAATTTGTAACAATAAAATACTTCTAAACATTTTATAATTCATACTGTACCTTTTACTTGATGGAAATCATCACAAATTAGTATGTACAAGGTTGGCTCCATTTTCCTTCGAAATTCGAAACATCGCCTCCTCGGCGATTTATAAGATGCGATATAAAAGAAGATTGATGTACATTCGACGTATATATATAAACGTAACATGTTAAAAAGAAAGGTTACAACAAAAAATAAAAAAATATATAAATAATCCGTGGCAAGTCAAGTTCTATTCGTGAATTTTTCGTCGCTCCCCTGTCTTTATTTCCATAAAGCCCTCTCGCAGGTAAATACTCCAAGAATCTTGGAGTATTTGCCTGACGCGTGACCAGCGTTTACCAGGGCCTCGCCCGCTTTGGCGGCCATATATAAAAATCGGGCGGGCAGGCCCTGGGTATGAGGTTGTACAAATAGCACTTGACATTATATTAAGCTAAAATCATCAAGACATTAGAAAGACTTTAAAAGTACTGCAAGATTTAGTTTCAGACTGTGGGGTCTTATTATTAATAGAACAATCAAACTCTGTAGTATAAAATTGTCTTTGTATGTGTATAAAATCTTTAGTTGTACACATCCCAAACATGTTCTTAGTGTCAGTTAGCAACAGTCTTATATGCATCCGTTGTCCATAAGGTACGAAATTTCACAAAATGATCAAGAAATGAAAAGAATCTCACCTGACTTGCTGACAGTATAAGATCTTACTCCTTCGGAGGTCGTTTATCCAAATTTTCGTTCGTTTTAAACATGTTCGTGTAATAATTTTCCGTTTAACAGACGCAACTTGACATGTTCTTTTAAATTTTGTCCTCAAATTAAAGGTCGAACGGAAGATGTTTTTAAAATCGCTGTTTTATTGCGAAAATTCGGCATTTCTCCATTAACTTCAATACAAAAATTTGGTTCGGCGTTTACCAGACTCTCACGCATGCGCAGTGAAAAAGTGGGAACAAGATTTTCCGCGAGTCGGCCATCTTTCTATACTTAATCTTTGACCTAACGTCTGCTCACATTCGCTACACATAACACATTTGACTTCCCAGCAATTAATCAATCGCAACCATGTACACGATAATTGAAACATCGACCTTCACTGACCTTCACATGCATGGGCTATTTATATCAACAAGTCTGTAGTATTTTTAAATTTGAAAGTTTTAATACTGCGCATCAGGATTTTCATTATATTATAAACGAAAAGCAGCATGTTTTCGTAAATCTCACAACTGGCGCAGGAAATCACTTATTTATCACGCCGTTACTGAAGCTATTCGATGTAATATTCGGACTTAAACATTTACTGTAAACAAATTGTAAACATGTGCTGATGTAGACATTCAGTAATCGTGGTTTCCCCATTGATAACTTCAATGCGAGTTCAAGTTAAAAAAACCACACGATCTAGGAGTCAGTGCTGTGTCATTATTAAGTGGAATCGAGAGTGATGAAGAAGTGAAGGCATTGGAAGAAGGGAACTATTCTGTATTATATGGCACGGCAGAGTCATTGTTGAAGACCGAACGATGGCTCAGACAAATGCTTAACAACAAAGTGCATAGCAACTGGTTTGTGCTTTGTCTGCTTTGGCTATTGATGCATGAAGCTTATATTAAATGGTATCTGTTATAATAAATCCTAAAATTGTGTTTGCCTTTGTGGCCGTTTTAAATTAGTTCTTAATATTTTATATTGTCTATTAAATTGAATTTGTCTTCTTATACATTGCCTCGTCATTACCTGTAACCTGAGTATCAGGCCCTCGATATTGAAAGAGGGCCTGACACAATTCGCCTCAAAAGCCATGTTCAACATCCAGAATCTGGATGTTATGCTGATTGGCTAAGAGACGATAAAACGCATCATGTGATTCAAACCGGAAATATATGACCAGCGTATGTAAACACCAAAAATAGAATTTGTAATTTTGTCAATATACTGTTAAAAGTGCTTTATTTCTGAAATTTATTTTCAATTAATTAAGCCTAAAAATGACGAAATAAGTACGAAAAGACGTTGAAAACGCTTTTGCAGCAACATTTTACTCGGTATAAAACTAAAACTACATAGTCATAGTAGAAAGCGTGTCTAAATATCTCGACGTAATAGTCGCCGTAGAACGAAAATATGTGGATGTCGGAAATTTTCAAATATTTAGTTCCAAAAAGCTGAAGCCTTATTAGACCATGGGCCGACCACAAGAAATGTGAATTTTTCATGCGCCCATCGAGGAACCAAATAATTTTTTAAATAACGCGTTGCCTGCATACTAAACATGAAAATTAGCCGGTATGTCAATCTCTGGACTTGCACATTGAGCAGAAATTCGCCTTTATTTGTTCGAATAATTTTGTCGGCCTTGAAGTGAAATCAACACCATGTTTTTAAGTAGCGGCCAATCAGGAAGCAAGGAATTTAACACCTGGCCAATCACGGGTTGTTATCGAAAGCTTCTTTGTCTCTTGTAAACAATGGCGGCTGATGCAAATCAGTCGTCGAAGAGAAGAGATTTTTGTGCAATGCATGTCATTAACAGTGCGAAGCAAAAGCTTACTTCATTTACATATACGTCATGGTGTAAGTTTGTATCATTCGCGGTGAAATGGAGAAAATTACAATGTAAAGAGGATGAAATAGCGATCGAAGCGGCGGCGAATCTGGGCTTGAGATTCGATGACTTGCCATCAGGTGTTGACTTTGTCGAAACCAACAGTTCGTCAGACGGTTTTTTACCCATACCAGCCTATTGCAAGTTCCATCGAGATTGCTACAACCGATTTTGCAATACTCTGATGCTTGGCAGAGAAGAAAAGAGGCAATATATTCGAGACAAACAAGCTGGCGAAACAGGTTAGTATAGCAGTCCATTTTGAAACCTTATACACTTAATATTTATAAGCTAATTTTTACCTCGGACTGTAGTAAAACTACTGTATGAGCAAATGTGAGTTTTCTTTGCTATAATATAATCAAGTGATGTGCTGTATAGAAGGGCAAGAAGGGTTTTAGAGTATTTATTACAGAAGTAACATCTCGAATGATTGGTGCCAGATTTATAGGTAGAATCTTCGATAAAATGTCTGTGTGAATGTGATAGACTACCTGTAAAATATGGAGAAAACTTAGACGTTTTGAGCGAAGGTTCTTCGTCGAGAAGTTAGTATATTTTCCAGTAGTCTATCACATTCACACAGAAGTTTTATTTACAGAAGTTGTCAGTTAGCAAGGCTTCAAGGTCTTGCTTGGAGTGTCATTTAAAATTTATTTTATTTTTTGAGATGAGAGACAAAAAATATCTCCCTTTCAGACTACTTGAAATATGTAATTCTCAAATTGACCAGTTAATGTGCTTGACTTTTCCCTTGACAAAGAAAATTGGAAATTGTATGGCTTGTTATGCACTAGCCAATAGAATTGAAACTGCCACCCCTGGTTCTGGGAAATAGTGGGGGTTTGCAAGCAAATGGCATCAAAAATACTTTAAGCAAATGGCGTCGAAACACCCAGGCCTTGGGAGACACTTTTGGGACTATCTACAGTCCTCGGTGAATGCTTGTGAGTCAAACCATTGTATTTTTACCTCAAATTTTGGTGACTGCTAGCTCCACGAGGAGTAAAATTGTCAGGCGTTAGACAAAGTAAATACTAAAGTAGGGCGCATTGCGTGTTAAAGGGTTTTATTAAGCCAGTTCATTAGGCATAGTAAAAATATCTGGTGTTAGGTAGGCTAAATTGGAAAAGTAGGGATGTTTGCATGATTAAAGACTATGCATTATTTCTTCTATTATCTACCTCAACGATGTCAGGTCTTCAGCTTTTAGACTCGATGTCCTGCCAAGCACAAATAGATATCCAGCTGAAGTTTGGTTGACAATATTTAACAGTTAGGGAGAATTACAGACCAGGAAATAGTTCTAGCCTTTTTTGGATCCTAGGCCAGGGGGGGAATATTTATTTGAAAACACTGTTATCAAATTTAGGCTGGGGGGGGGCATTTTGTTTGAAAACACTGTCATAAAATTTAGTTGGTTTAACAGCACTTAAATTTTGACTCTTACAGCTGTTAGGCATTAACTGTGCTTCACGGCCTTCACTGTTAACGAAATCTATTCGATTAATCAATAAATTGGTTAGATAATATTAATTAATTCTATATTACTAATGTTAGCAACTAAGGTCTTAGCATATCAAATTAAATTGTAATAAATGCTTATATATATAGTGTAATAGCTTATTACAATTGTAGTTATAAGTTATAAGAGTTTATTACTACCTAATTTGACATAGTTTTTTACTACCTAATTTGACATTTGCAAGTTGTGTGATAAAGAAATTTAAATTTTAAGGAATATTTTTATGTATGCTCAAGTGAAAACAACTTGCCATGCACAACGATGTGTCAATGCCAAGGTTGCACAAACAACCAAGAACAAGATCTACCTGAAGACGAAATCGACGACAGTGGCTCAGAACAAGAAGACGATGAATTGATGATGGACGACGAGTAAAACTCTGACTTTGAAAACATAATTTGCATACTGTATAATTTCACTCTAGTGGAGCAGAGCCAACTAATTGATTAGGCTAGTTATATCGCTGTATAGGGAGGGACAGTAGTGCCACTTACGTCGATCCTTTGAAGTTTCTGTCCTTGCGCATATCGCATTACGCATGCTGCTCAGCGAGTAAACTGCATGTTCTGTCCAATAAGCACGCTGAACTGGCTGGTCCAAGCCAGCAAACTGCATATTTTTGAATAAAAATACGAGGACACGTTGTACCGCTAAGTGGCACTAGTGTCCCTCGCTTTACTATGATGATATCTTTTAAGAATAATAATTAAATAGATTGTGCGGGGGGAGGAGAGGGGGTTACTATGATTACTTTCATCCTAGATCTGGGAATGAACCTGATCATTAGTCTTCGTAAGATTTTTATATAAGGTCATATGGCCGAGCATTATGATATGCCATGTAATATAATTTCGCTTTTCGCGACTAGGATCTTTTTTAAAGATGCTGTAAAGTCCGTAATGTAAACAAACGCTTTGTTTACATTTTGAACTTCTATACTGTATTTGTAAAATATGATATACTAACCGAATATCTAATACTTTTCTGGTTCGCTATGCTTGTAAATGAATATAAACTCGACGTTTCAATAGACCTTTCCCTTTTTGAGTGAAATTTTGATCTAGACAAGTCTGGACAAAAATTTCATTACAGCTTGAAAGAGCATCACTAAATTAGTAATACTCCGAAGTTTCGTTGCGAAATGTTGTAAAATGCGGATAATATGGCCTTGCGATGTTTGCCGTTTTTCAGTCATTTTGAATTACAAACGGGAAATTGATAATCAGATGTATCAATTTCCAGCGTTTGTAATACCAAATGATTGAAAAACGGCAAACTTCGCAAGGCTATATTATCCGCATTTTACAACATTTCGCAACGAAACTTCGGAATATTACTAATTTTGTGATGCTCTTTCAAGCTGTGATTTTTGTCCAGGCTTGTCTAGATCAGAATTTCACTCATGAAGGGAAAGGTCTATTCCAAAAAGTTAGAAAGATGCAAAATTTGGACAATGTTTATATCTGCCCCCCCCCCCTGTTATGAGCAGAACTGATGCGCAGAACGGACTTTACAACATCTTTAAGCGTATGGACGTCTATAAATGGTGAAAGAAAGCATTTATGTCTCACGCTTACGTAGTAATATTATATTAACCGTGATTATTAGTGAGATTTATGGTAGAATTTTTAGGGGTTCTAACATGAAGTAGCCACATTGTAAACAAAAATTATTGCAAGCTCAGCAATTTTTCAAATTCCAATATGGCCGCCGTTGTTTGTGAACAGGGGTGCACAAAATGTCGATTTTTGTCTTGATGTGCACATCTCCGATTTGACATACATCTGGAAATTAATCATCTATACTTCAGGTAAGTGTCTTAAAAAAAACAGGTGGTTCCTCGATATGCGCATACCCATTTACTTTTTCGATGACTTTTTGGCGGTCGGCCCATGGTCTATATTTATCAGTTTATTGCCGAGCTGTTTTCCAAGACCTGCAAGGATATAGTAGTCAGCTCGCTCGAACTAATATGCCAACATCAGGCAGAAATTGAAGACAATAGCCACTGTGTCAGACGCAGTTGAAACGAATAGCTGTCTCGAATAAACTATTTATAACATGACACGAGGACCGAGGAAGAAGAAATCCTATTCAGAGCGCCGAATGTTGTCTCTTTAGACTCCTGGAAAAAGCCACCGAGTTATGGTTCCCCGAATGAGGCATAGTTTACGCTTAGAATTCTATCATGTGGATATTTCGACAAAAACATACCGATTTTTCTCCGTATTTATTCAAATCTATACAAAACTGCAAATAACGAAATTTGCGTATTTACATACCTGTGCCTTATTCTGTGCCTGTAGCGGACAACCGGAAATATGCTACAACCGGAAATAATTTTAATTGGCTGATATTCTGGGGGTGGAAAGCCCGTAGAGGCGAATTGTGTCAGGCTCTCTTCAATACCGAGGGCCTGATACTCAGGTTACATTACCTAGCTGTTGCATGTAGTACTAGTCAAGTTTATATGAGCATTTCAATTATGAAGGGTTTACATCAGAGGGTTGAGGTATGTATGTTATTAACCAGAATGGCTCATATAATATGCATATAGCCGATAATACGAGGCAACGTATAAAAAGAAAAATTCAAGACAATATAAAATAACAACTATTACAATGATCAAAACCGATCGATTCCTGTGGCTTTGAGAATTTCAAATGCGAACACATGTTTAGGGTTTATTATTATAATACATACTGACATGAGCTTCATGCATCAATAGCCAAAGGCAAAGTACAAACATTCTGCTATTCATTTTGTCTTCAACAATGACTCTGCATGCTGTGCCATATAATACAGAATACTTCGATACAATGCCTTCGCTTCTTCATCACTCTCGATTCCACTTAATATTGACACAGCACTGATTCCTACTGTAGATCGTGTAGTTTTTTAACTTGATCTCGCATTGAATTTAAGCCCCGTTTACACAACCAATTTTTATTTGGTCGTGTAGATGAGACAACAAATAATTGTTGATGCACTTGATTCCTGTTTAAGAAATATATATGAACAGCGGTATCTCGCGCAATAAAACATGGCGCGGATTGGCGCGGACACTGATTATACCTTTATAAATATGGCGGTAGAAAAAATATGACATTTTATGTGATGAATAATCTACACGAGCAAATTTTCGTATGTGACAACTTTTATTTGTCACAGAAAAGCTAACGCGCTAGCTTTTCCGCAACTGTATTTGTCACACAAAAATTGCCCAATTTTGATCGTCTACACGGGCAAATAAAAATTGCTCGTGTAAACGGGGCTTTATCAATGGCGAAACAACGATTACTAAAATAATGTCTACATGTTTACAATTTGTTTAAATATTTAAATCCGAATATTACATCGAATAGCTTCGGTAACAGCGTAATAAATAAGCGATTTCCTGCACCTGTTGTGAGATTTACGAAAACATCCTTCTTTTCGTTTATATAATAGAATGAAAAGCCTGATGCGTAGTATTAAAACTTTCAAATTTAAAAATACTACAGATAAGTAGCCCATGCATGTGAAGGTCAGTGATAGTCGATGTTCCAAATATCGTGTATATAATTGTGATTGGTTAATTGCCGGGAAGTCAAATGTGTAGCGAATGTGAGCAGACGTTAGGTGGGGCCTCGGCCACTAACAACGTCTGCGCAGGAGACTAATCCCACTACTACAAGCAATCAGCCATATTTTTTACATCATTGAGGATGACCACTCACTCAAGATCGTCGGCGAGCGCACGCGATCATTGCTGAACTTTAGACTTCGCTAATGCTTTCGTTTCCCCGGGTGTATATAGCCGGGGGAATTAGTACCCTCGCCCCGGGCTTAGGCCCGAAACGGCGTTCCGCGCCGTTGGCTCGGGGATGAAGTGGTCTTAAGGGACTTTCCTGTGGCCTTGTGTCCCGATTGGTGATTGGCTGGGACACTTCCCACCAAGCCTACTCACCAATAGGATTCTAGAGAATCGGGCCACAATGCCATAAAAAAGGCCCTTGGGGCCAACGCGAAAAGTGGCCCCAAGAGCCTTTCCTACGGCCTTGTGGCCCGATTGGCTGGGATACTTCCCACCAAGAGGGTTCTAGAGAATCGGGCCACAAGGCCGTAGAAAAGGTCCTTGGGGCCAATGCGAAACCTGATCCCAAAGGCCTTTTCTACAGCCTTGTGGCCCGATTCTCTAGAACCCTGTTGGTGGGAAGTGTCCCAGCCAATCGGGCCACAAGGCCGTAGAAAAGTCGCTTAAGGCCACTTTTCGCATTGGTCCCAAGGGCCTTTTTTATTTGCTTGTGGTCCGATTCTCTAGAATCCTATTCGTGGGGAGGCTTGGTGGTAAGTGTCCCAGCCAATCACCATCGGGACACAAGGCCATAGATAAGTCCCGTAAGGCCGCTTCATAAAATGTAATGTTGTTCAAAAAATTGATCATTTGCTTGTTGGTTGTGGTTGGAGTTGTTTCAACCTAACAATATACAAAGGAAATGCAGTACTGTTGCAAACGTACTACAGGTTTCAGTGTAAAGATGAAAAGAATGAGAACGGCTGCAGATTCTGATGGTGCTACATCAGAGAGTGATGTTGAGAATTCGTATAACACTGACAACGAAGTGGAAACTGACTCTGCGTCAGAAAGTGATTGTGATAATGTAGATGATACTAGTAGTGAAGTAGGTAATGAATACGAAAGCGATCCATGGGCTACTTTAAAAGCTGAGGCAGCTCTACAGAGTTTATCGGAATTCGAAGAACTAACGCAGAAGTTCACTGCAGAAGGCTTTGACGAAAACGAAGCTAAAGACAAGGCAAACTTGCTTATCCTACCAAACCTTCGTAAAGATTTGCAGAATATTTATCTGGAACGTCTACAATGAATAAGACAATCTAAACTTTAATAAAACCCTAACCATTCTGTATGCATGCAAACCTGCTAAACTAAACCAGCCCTTTTTTATTTCTACAACAACAAAATTGGATTCGCCAGCTGCAGCCAAGTGTTAAATACCATACTCAGCACAATGATTCATGTTTTAAACTGCAGGGGGGGTGGGGTGGGGGGGGGGTCAATTGAATGTCGCTTTTTAACAGTGTACAACTTTAGGTAAAAGACGGAAATTTTATGGAGAATGTGTGCTCATAATTTTTGTAGCCCAAATCAAAAATGTTAATGCTCGAACGAACCTGCCATTTGAATATATATTTCTTTAAATTAATACCATGCGAATATAATCCACACATTATTTTAGCACACACAAAATTAATGTTAAAACACATATTACCTGCTGTATAAAATTGCATTCAGCAACAACGACAGTTCCCTGGACGTTGCTTTCCATTTTCTCATGCGTATACCATACTTCTCCCAAAGGCTAAAGTACCGAGATTCGACAGGAATTATTTCAATTCGCATATGTCTTTAGCTTGTCAGAATCCAAAAGAAACATTCCATATATTTTGGCAACTTCTTTCGGATCTTGGCCAAATATAGAAAGAACCTTTCCTCCTCAAGAAACATTGAACCAAGAACCACTATTTATTAATTTAAATAACTTAAGATTCATATTTTTAAATGTGCGCATATATTAAATTGCGACAATTGATACATTTTTTAGCGTAAAATATGTAAAATGTAAATGAACATACCTTCGTACTTTTCTGCGGTATATAGGAAATATTTTTCATTGTTTCCTCACCATACATACGCTTCATGAACGAATAAGAATTTGACAGATCTTGGTCTGTCATCTGTTTTTATGAGACATACGAAAATGTCATTATTTTCAAAAAACAACTTATGTTGGACGCACTGGGCATCGGGCAAACAACTTTATTTGCCATAAATGCCTTGTGTTATAACGGCCTTGAAAAAGCCTCCCTATTTGCATTATTCTCTTCAACGTCCGCCATTACAACGGACGCCATCTTGGATGCGCGATTTCCGAGTCGCTTCACGTTTCATCGCATTTCCATTATCCCCGCTCATTGTTCACACACTGATCTCTATTCGGAACTGAAGCGACGAGGGACGAGGCAGGTCAAACATAACCATAGATTTCATGAACAGCTTGTTTTTTTCAAATTACATAGCATACTAGAAATACATGCATGCACCAGCCCCTCGCCTATATTCTCCAAACATTGTTTCAACATGAAGTATTCGTAATTACGCCAACACTGGACGCAGGCTCGCGTTGCTCATGTCATGTTAGTCATGGCAACACGATACTTGTTTTTTAATTCTTTGGCCAAACCTGCAAACAATAGATGAAACTTGAACATTTTTAAGTGCAGAACTATCAAATTCTAAAATATATAAAGTAGGTATATTATTTTGTCTTCCATGGGCTTTATTTTAATGTAAAATTCAAAACGAAACTCTACGTAAAAGTATTTAAATGTGAATTGAAATCAGCTACTTTTGCCGATACCAAACTCTTCAGCTTCAACTTATTACTCGCACTTTGAAAAGAAATAAATTTAATTCGTACAGGACGCTAATGAAAATTATTTGCTTTCTTTTTTATATCATGAACTTCTACAAACCTTAATTTAACTAATAAACTTTCGCATACAATGCATGGGAAAGATTTAAACAACAAGAACAAAGTCTATAATAATACAAAGTCATACATAAACAATTGAAACAAACTTGCCCTATACTTTAGGATTTCTGATACTAAATCAATTCTTATCAGTGTTTACGTTTTACATTTTGTTACGTGAAACGATTTTCCAAGCTGTCTTACATGTATTTTTCATATTTTTTCTTTCTTCGCTCCTGGCAAACAGCCATAATGCCATATTTTGAGATCAGTGAGATGACCAACCATACACCATGCGCCCGCGATATTTGATGAACTTTAGACTTCGCTAGTGCGCTCCTTTCCCCGGGTGCAAATAGCCGGACGGAATTAGTACCCTCTGCGCCGTTGGCTCTGGAATAATTTTGACATGATATTTAAAAAAATTACCCCCAAAAGCCCGTGGGTAATATATCATATTTGATACCAACCAAAACGTTATAAACCATGCAACGCGAGATATTCGATTTATATTCTTTCACCTGGTGTAGGCTATATATCTGGGAGCCGAAACCTGGTAAATAAATATATCTAACAGGAGAACGCTGTGACTCATGACTGCAGAAGGCAGCACACTATTCTTAATATGAAGTACCGTGTTTACGTGTGTCCAGTTTCTTTGGCCGAGTTATGTATATTTGCCGAACGACAACTGGATTTTTTTTGCGTGTACGAATGTACGGATGATCAGATTTATGACGTTTTTGACGTCACATAAATTAAAAAAAATAACATACTCCTGGTCGCGATTTGACTTTCCGAATACCCTGGTTGAACCTCACGAATACCACCATGGACCATGATAATAATTTTGTTGAATTTGTAAACACGTTTAGTACATGAACTACACGCCTCGTTGCCTGCTGTAGATTTTGTAGCCGGCTTTTGTAGCTGGCTGGCAAATTTCATGTCTGGCTGTTTATCGAAATTTTTTTTCATGTAAGATGAACGTTTGATCTCAAATAACAGTATGGTCGAAGTATTTTCCCCGTTGAAACTTGAAACGAATAAATTAACTATATTGAAATTATTAAATTTTTGAGCCGGTCGATTGTCAGTTTGTAAAAAATCTAAAGATCATACATCAAGCTATAAATAATCACAGTGATAGTCTATTATTGATATTGTTATTTTGGGAATATCAATTGAGTAGTATCGTGCACACAATTATATGCGAATGAAAAATTATCTGACTTGTACAAAGATTTTCTTATAGCAACCCAGTGTGGATTGTTGTTGGCACATACATGTAATAATGGTACTCCTATTTCCCTTCACGTCTGGAACATAACGATTGCAAAAGATATATACTTTATTACTAACAAAATTTTGAACTATATAAACTCTCGTTTTGCATGTGCTCGAAGCAACTGTTAATCTATATTGTCCCGCGAGTGTTCCACGCGTGATTCTTGCGTAATCATACAACTCTGGGCAGGGGCCCTACACTTTCCCCTGTAAAGAAATGTCAAACACGACATTGATTCAATGAATCATGAAATCTCCAACAATTACAAATCTCACAAACTTATCCAACACGAGATGCTGCAGTCATTTCGGGCAAGAGTCAGTTCGTTTCATTTTACTCGTTCCACTATCGTTTGCCAGGATCGTTTGCCAGAAACTGTTAGTGAAGTTTTAAAGAGTATGTATGTGGATGACTTTATCTCAGGAGCCAACAGCATTTCCCGAAGAAAAGAAACTCAAGGATGAAACGTCGCAGATCTTCAACAATGCCAAGTTTGAACTTTTTTTTTATTTAATACTTATTTTAACCAATGTTTACCCCAAAAGCAGATGTTGCTTATCTAGGGGATTTACATTAAATTATTATCACACACACACACACACACACACACACACAAACAGGCTTATTAAGCAATAGTCAGAGAGAAGCGATCAGTATTCAATATGAAATTTTGAACTAACCCAAAAAGCAAACAATTCTCTTTATAACTTAATTTTTAACAACCATGCAAGAAATAACTAACTTTTTCGCTATCACTACTCTCCAACCATGTTTGGCCACATAATTGGGCAGCAGAGGTAAGCAGAACACTTCGTTGAGCAGCAAAACGGGGACATTTTAAAAGATAATGTTTAACAGTTTCTCTTTCACGACTACATTCACACAATAGTGAATCGCAACAGTTAATTCCATACAAATAATCGTTAAGAACACAAAATCCTAATCTAAGTCTAGTATGTAAAACAGAAGCCCTTCTCGTCAATGAGAAGTTAAAAGCTTATTATATGTTGGCATGCAAAATACTTTCCGAACATTCGCTTTAAAAACTGGTAATGAAATTGAATTTCTAATATCTAAGTCAAGATCATTCCATAAATTAACAGTAGAAGGAAAGAAGGAGTTTCTAAACTTTTCACTTTTACACATAAAAGAACTAATGTTTTGTCCTGATCTTAAAGGAATACATGCCCGCTCTTCTACCAAATCTGGTAAGAGTTCAAATAGATATATAAGAGCAAGCCTATTGACAATCTTGTAAAAATATGTTAATTTGTTTATTTTCCTTCTTACGCTCAATTCCTCCCAGGCCAGCTCTTCGCGAAGTCTAGAAGCACTAGTGCCCTTTATTGGCCTAGTAACAACCTTGGCTGCTTCATATTGAATACTTTCAAGCAAATGACTTCCCCAAGAGCAAATTACATTTGCATACTCCATAGTTGGTCTTATCAAACTTTTGTATAAACAAGCAAGCGTTGATCTTTCAATCCTAAATTTTAACGATTTTAACATATTTAATCGTTTGCAGGCCTTTTCATAGATTGTTAAAATATGAGTATTCCAAGACAAATTACTTTGAAGATTTAAACAAAGATGAGTGTGGCTATCAACTTCCTTAATATCGCACCCCATCATTGAAAGTGAAGGATGATGACACTTGACTTTTTTATTTGAAAACGGGTTCGTAATCATCGACCATCTGTCAGACGACTTCGAAATTTTAAGTAAGTCATTGTTTAGTCGATCAGTCGAAATAACAGGATCACTGACAACTTCAAGGAGAGTAGTGTCGTCGGCATAAATAAACGGATTGGTTGCTAAATCGTCAGTGATATTCTTGATATAAATTAGGAATAAAATGGGCCCTAGCACCGATTCTTGGGGAACCCCTGAACTGATATTTTTCCACTCAGAAGACAGCCCATCAATAACAACTCTATTTTGTAAATAACTTTCAATCCATTGTAAAAGAGGATTTCTAATCCCAAGTGCTTCTAATTTCTTTAACAGTCCAGCATGCCAAACTCTATCAAATGCCTTACTAATATCCAAATAAACAGTTCTTACTTCTTTCCCACTTTCAAAAGCATGATAGATTTGGTGAACAAAATACAATAATTGATTTACTGTTGAATCGCATGGTCTAAATCCAGACTGAAACTTGTACAAAAAACCTATTTCCAATAGAAAATTGTAAAGTCTAATAAAGAGGATTTTTTCCACATATTTTTTTTAATTTTTTTTTTTTTATATAAACATATTTAATAACTTTAATGTTTACCCAAGAGCGTGGACGCTCATGGAGGGGCTCACACTACATTTAACAAATAATTAAATAATATACACAACAGGAGAAGACGAACATTACAAAGAAAGAGGGAAAAAAAACAACAAAAGTGATAAAAGCTGGTTCAATTGAAGGTTCAAAGTAATAAATTAATTCTTAGAAAAACGATTAGTTTGCTTAATATATTTTTG
>CACRXK020005090.1:2054-29258 GCA_902702795.2 Paramuricea clavata
GGGAGACAAAGTTTGTTTTGTCAATGTTCAATAACTTTGTAATATTGGCTGGAATGGTCTCAAGAGTTTTGTCCAAGATACTAGCAATTTTTTTCAAAGGCCCCCTTCTGCCTCTCTGTATTTTTTCAAAGCCCCGGGCCCTTTCAGGTTTTAAAAGATTTAAAGCCTCCCCCTCAGTTTCTCCTCAATCCCCCCTGTACAATAATTAATGAGCGGTCCCTAAGCCCTTGAAAAGACGAAAATGGGTGTGGTTTCGAAAAGGGATTAACGCGAAGATTACCTACCTCCTTGGTGCTCTGCCAACTGTGGTGCCGAGGTGTGTCGGTCATGTGTGCCGCCCGCCCATCAACTTGCTTGACTACAGCAAAGTCTTGCTTGACCACTGTATTTGAATTGTGATTGTTGTTCACAGTTCGCTTATCATCATGTTGTTACTCAAGTTACTGTACCTCATTTTGTCTCTAATATTTTTTGCTTTATCATGAAAAATAGCACCCCCTGCACCCCCTCTTGCCAGGGAAGGGGGGGGGGGCGTACCCCCCAGCTCCATCTTACTTGTTTTGTCAGTTTATTAAACTATATGATGTGAGTAAGCGGACTACCAGAAGCACACAGCTGCTGAATATTCCGCTGTTTAAAACCGCCAGTGGTCAAAGATCTTTTTATTACCACATACAGTTAGCTTATGGAACTCATTAGAAACTTCTTTACAATACATATTTTTAAGCAAAAATTGAAAACTCAATTACTAAACCAAGTTTATATTATCTTAGGACTATAGTGTCTCGTTTTGTACATAATTAGGGGAGTGTTCATTAAATTATTATTTTTGTATTGCATTGTATGCATGCATGTTTCGACGTTCTACGCCTCGTCAGTGCAGCTTGGTACACGTCTCTAGATATTGTATATGATTACATGCAGTGTGTCTCTAAGTATTGGTTGCAACTCGCAATAAAAACAGTTGCACATGGTGTACAGAAAAGGAACAGAAACAAAAAGAATCTTACAGATTTTATTTTAAGAAATATAAAATTTCGAAATACTCGGCACACGGCCGATTATATTATTGGCACAGTTGATTGTGGGTTGATAATCGGTCAATCACCATTCATTAAGAAACGGCCGATTAATCGGTCCATTTCGATTTACGTTGTTACCAACAAGGTTCTGCATACCTGTCATACCTGGTCATATAGGACTATAATCACTGAAACGAGCTTAATTCTTAGTCAAACTCATCACTGAAAGTCTATCATGGGGTGGATGTAATTTGCACAAGATTTTCGGTCACCAGAGTTTAGTTGTTAAATATCCTTTTCCGTGGACGCGATCATGAAGTAATAGGACCAGCTCCTTGATGAGTTTCCACAGCAAGTTTCATTCTATCAAACCAAGGTTTAATATCAGTATATTTCTTCAAGTCTTCCACAGTACTTAGGTCTTCGATACCTCGTAATACTCCAAACATTGCCTAAAAAATAAGAAGAAATTGTGATCGAAACCCTCAATTGGGAAGTGTTTGAGGAAAAAAAGACGTGATTATTTAAAATAGGTCTTAATATATAACATTTTTAATAATATAATAATATAACTGCACCCATTCTAAATAGATTGTTCTCGAAAATGAACAATACTACTTCTCACCCCTAGTCAAATTCAACATGGCGGATTTAAAAGGCACGCATGAAAAAAGGGGAGACTCGTGATGAAGTACGCATTCTATATCTATTATTTCTATGAGTTGACGGTACATTATAAAGGCGAGTAATATCTATCATAATGTCGTTAGCAATACTTGAATAAAAGGTCCCACAGCCAAAGTCTTATTCAAGAACATGAGGCTGTATACGAGGGCGGGAGTGAGCGGGAAGAGGGGAGGGTCGAAATATAAATACCGCTTGCAGGAAAGCCATATGGCTTGATCAATGAAACTTTTGGCATAACCAGTCGGTAATACTGCAAAAACACATTTTCCTTTTAAAAGATTCCGAACTGTTTTGTGCTGTTTCAGTTGAATACAGCGACCAATCGCCCACTGTATTCTGCTCATCGCGTTAGAAAGAACTTCGTGATTACTCTGTTCTAAGGCTTATCATAACGATATAATGCGGATTAGCTAATCAGAATTGTTCGCGCTCATGGACGCGAAATGTGCAATCCTGCAGCAATCTCGTGGCTCTGGGTACGCGAGACTGACCCTGCAGGGGCTATTTATCATTCGCACCTGCTCTTTTCCACTCTCTCCCTCGCCCTCCCCTAAAACCTAAATGTTGCCGGACATAATTCATAATAGCTGTATCTGTTCTAGTGTTTGTATACAGGGAAAAATCTCCGGTGCTTGGCACAGCATACAATCCTGCATGAAAGCACTCTAGACGCCTATACATGCAGGAAACAAAACATTGTCTCCGTAAAATAATATAGGTTCCTGCCAAAGGCAAATTATTGCAATTTTATATTATACTCTAAATATATATAATGCATTACCAGGTCTGCAAGATTTGGTTGCTTTCCGCCCAGAAACTTTCTCTTGCCCAACGCTTTCAAGAATACCTTGACCTCATCGTACATGGCCTCGCGTACATCGTCTTTTAAACCATACCTGGAAAATAGAGGTAGACAAGTGTTGTAAAGTTTGCTACATCAATTACCAAAATTACTTTGCTACCGATCAGTCATAGACCAATGGGCAATTCCAGCTATAGACTAAATTTTGATCTAGGCAAGAAGAACAAAATGCATCACCACAGCTAGAAAGAGCGTGTTAAGATTAGTAAAATTGCAACTTGTTTGGTTGCGAAATGTTGTAAAATGCGGAAAATAGAGCCCCACAAACTTTGCAAATTTTGTATAATTTGTATTACGCGCGGGGAAAATGAACCACTTTCGGCCCAAATGTGGTGCAAATTTCGCAGGGCTATATTTTCCGCATTTTACCATTTTAACATGCTCTTTCTAGCTGTGGTGATGGATTTTGTTCTTCTTGCCTAGACCAAAATTTAGTCTATACCTGGAATTGCCCATTGCACTTGACCGTAAACTGTGCTCGTCCATATATACAACACAAAAGAGCGACTTGAAACGAACATCTGGTCATGTCAGTGATATCATATTGACTTCAGATGAGTATAAACGTCTATATAATAATATAACGAATATATTGCCTGAGAGCAACGCCAAAGTTGATCAATTATAATTATAGTCTAAACGTTTTAGATTGCTCCTTTTGAAATGATATCTTTATACATACCGTATAAGTTCTAGTATCCGCTCTGGACCGGAAACGCTTGGTGTAGCCCAGAGTACAATATAGAAACCGCTCTCTCGAACAGCCAAGGAAAATAAAAAAGTTCCGAGGTAGCGGGGTTCGATAACCGAATCAGTGCCAAGTTATAAGAAATAATAAGTATTGGATGTGAGATTGTGCGTGATATCGAAAATTGTCGAAGCCGAAGTCGTGTTATCTGCCGAGTTATCTGCCGAGTTATTAATGAAAATGCACCATAACTCGAAAAGGTTAGTAATGTATAATAAAACAGTTACTGAATTCGGTTTTTGTGATATCCCGAATTATCAAGGTCTCGCTAAGTGTTCCTTACGCGATATATTTTAATTGGATAACAGAAAGTAATTTCTAGCACAATCAATACCTACTTTTTCTTCATTTTCTTGCCAATATAATACATGAATACAGCACCAATGTATTTCGCCAGAAACTTCTGGGTAGCTGAAAAATCGCCGACGTGCGAGAAATATTCGGATGCCTCCATCGCTTCACGCCAGGTTCTGTAGATGTTCGGAGATAGTGTGTGCACAAAAGTATCATCAACCCATTTTCGCCATTTACGTTCCAACCTAAAGAAAAATATTCAAGTGATAAAACATCCAACAGTTTTAATTTAACGCCCATTGCATGGTCCAACAACATTGGAAAACGTTGGATGGAAATTTTAAATCAAGTCAAGCCTGATCGAGCGTCTTCCAACGTCAGCCAAAATTACTCAAATAAACCAAACAATATTGCGTTCAAGCATAGAGATTTAAAAGAATATAGTGGCAATGGGTATTGCAGGTAAAGTTCAGACAAACGAAAGGGCCAAATTGAAGCTGCTATAATTGACCACTTGCATCGTAATAGACTAAATTTTGATCTCAACAAAAATTTCATCACAGCTTGAAAGAGCATCACAAAATTAGTAATATGCCAACGTTTCGTTGCGAAATGTTGTAAAATGCGGAAAATATAGCCTTGCGAAGTGTGTAATTTTCAGTCATTTTAGATTACAAATGGGAAATTGACAGCCCCAAACCCTTTGAACAACAACAACAATCTCTTTATACTTAAAACTACTGTACTAAATATATCATACCGGAATCACAGTGCCGCAGGTAAGCCCTTAAAATATCTTTTACAGGGCCGTCTGACAAAATGTCCGGTGACGTTGAGTTTGGATCGGACATATGTCCGATGACCTTCAGTTCAGTTTTGACTCGGAAATAAGTCTGAATGACACAAATGAATATCAGCACAATGTATTAATTCTGAACGGTAAATGTTGTAAATATATTAAATAATTTGTTTCTTTCATACTTATTTCCAAGCCAAAATTAACTTGCTTTCCAGAACAGCAGTATTAAAAAAGACTTCGACAACTTAAGCCCGTTTTCCACTTCACCATTTCGCTCGCAGCATCGCGCTTGACTACGTTAAAACAACATTTCCAGTTCACCTTTTATACAATAGTACTTTGATTTTCCATTTAACATTTTGATTTACGTCGGACAAAGCTACAGTTCGGTCGGACACCAATTCACAAACAATAAACCTCAGTTTCACTTTGGTCGGACAGAATGTCCGGTGGTTTCCTCTCTTCGTCGGACAATTTCACGAATGGGTCGGACAATGTCCGTGACCGACCGATATTTTAAGGCCTGGGACTTATAGTTGCATTTTTTGCATGCAGCTGTTCCTGGTTAGGTCTAATAAATGTATATAAATTTCCACTCGATAATTTCCATCTACAAGACCCTTCAACTATTTGTACCAGGCCCTCTCTTTCCTTTCATCAGCCCGCATTTAAGGAAGGCAAAACTGCGGCTGATACTCGGCTATGTGCGCAGTCGACACTACATTAAACTGGTTTATTAGTTGTCTGAAAAAACCTTACTTTATTTCTTTAAGTTTGCTTTCATTAAAATCTTGTTTGTACATGATACCATAACGATTGGCATACTCCACAGTTTCTTTGTTATTGGAACCTCGAACTGTGATTGGTGGATAATATTTCAGCAACTGTTCCAAACTATCTTGCTTGAGAAGATAAGATCGCAATATGCTAATGATAAGAGACGAGTCATTAAGCTAAAAAAGAAATCATAGTATATCCAAATATTATGAGTACAAATTGTATTTGGTATAGGTAATAGGATGGTTCCAGTGGAACTTGAATGAAACATGCACGACTCACAAGCGAGTATCAAATTTGAGGTCTTTGAATGCTTTTGAGTGCTTGTTTTATCCAAATTTCACGAGAAACCATCCTATTACAAACCATCAAGTCCAATCATGTTTCATGCCAAGACATCTCAGACACATGATATTAATATACCAAGTAAATTACGGTATTGAATACCTTGGGCTTGGAAAGTTCATCTGGTAGCAGCAAAAAGTAAGTACGCAAACAGCAAGACTCAGTTCTGCGTACCTACGTGGCTGAAAACAGAGAAGTACCAGACCGTAATATTGGCGTACTTCACGGTTCTCCACAGTTGTGAGAGGGATACTCTGGTACTAAAACAGGTTTTTCAATAGTGATGCACCGATATCCATATCGGTGTATCGGAATCGGCAATAAAATAGAAATATCGGTAATTTTGTGGTTGATATTACCGATATTACAAACTGTTATTAAATATTAATGTTTGGTTATTGTTGCAGTTTTATTACAAATAAACAGTCTCTGGCATAGTAATATACTAGTTTGTTGCATGCATTTGCAGCATTTCATTTGATACTTTCAGTATTAGAAACAAATGAATTGAATTAAATTCAAAAGTATTAAAGTAGGACTGTCATGATGTCATCTTTGAATTTTGTGAAATGATGTCACATATAATATCGGTATCGGCAAAATATTGGCCGTTCAACATTGGTTATCGATCAGAATATCGGTGAATTTCCATATTGGTGAATTTCCATATCGTGCATCACTATTTTTCAACAGGTATAAGCATCAAGCCACACTATTACAAACCTCTAAGGGGTCCGGGGTATACCCCCGGAAAATTTTGAAATCTGGAGTCTCTGACTCTCTGAAATGGCATTTCCTGCATTTTGAGAGAAGATTTAAACTTTTACAGAATACTATAAGTATTTCTAAACCCATACTAAACTATATTAAATAAACATTTTTAGCTATTTAATTACTCAGTCCCCAGGCCCACGCTGGGTTGATAATATAATCATTCCGCCAAAACATTTTCTTCACAGATCGGGTTTATAGGACATTTCTGTAATCATCAAGAAATTAAGTCTTGATTTTCGGCACTTTCAAAATACAGTATTATGTCTTGCTAAGTAATCTTCAAAGTAAGCTTTTTGCTCATCCCATCAATTTTTAACCAACCCATTCTTTTTCAGTAGGGGTGCACCGGATTTGGAATTTTCAAATTCGGCCGGAACCGGATTTACTGGATTTGGACAAAAATTCTGGCCGGAATTCTGGCCGGATTTGAGATAAACTGGTAATGGGGACAATTGGGGATAAATCAGTATTGAAAATGACGGTTTATGTTTAGATTTTTGATCGTGTTTAAACCTTTTTTAAACATCTTTTTGTTAATAACTTCATATTTTATAATAATATAAGTGTTTTTTTAAACTTTAAAGCTGCCAAATTGGATTTTCTCCAAATCCGGCCGGAAGCCGGATGCTGGAAAATTCGTTAAATCCGGCCAGAATTCCGGCCGGATTTGAAATCCGGTGCACCCCATTTTTCAGTACCCCCCCCCCCCGCCAATTATTACAAAATAATTTTCATTCCCCTTCCCTTTTTGTGATAGTTTTCGCCTTATAGACACTGTCTCTGGGTCCAAATCTTGGAGTGGAATTTCAAGGTCAACATGTCAGTGTTTCGAGAATTCTTAGGATAACTAAGGGCCAGTTAGGGTGTGGGAAAATTTAGTGCCCAAAAAAATATGATGTATGTGTGTGTAACATTGGGTCCAAAGACTGTACGGAGTAGCTAGATTGTATACAAAGGTCTGACTTGGCCAAAAACCTGTAACCACTGCCATGCAATGATTTGCAATTGCAATGCTGTTGTACTGTTCCCAGCCAATTTGCTTATCAGCACTACCGTAGGAAGCAATTTTGTATTTGGGGGGGGGGCTTATTAGTCAAGGGCGATTATTAGGTCATTATTTGCTTCTCAAACTTTACAGATTATCACTAGTTTACAAATTATAGGGGGGCTGAAGCCCTCCCTCCCCGGTTGCTGGGGACCTGTTATGGAGAGGCACTCGCCCCTAATAAGGCAAGCCTGCCATTTCGAATTTTTCAGGGGGGTGATAGCCTCTCCTTCGTGGACTGAGGAACATGGCAACAGCATTGCAATTCCAAATTATGGTGTGGCAGCAGTTACCGGTATGCTAACATCCAAGGTGCCAATAAGAATTGGACTTTGGTACATACATATTCCATGACATTAGATGGGGGCCAGTATGTCTGACGAATATCCACAACAATATAATACCCGGCATACTTAATCGATGAAATTGATAATCGATCATGAGTATATCAATATCAATCAATACCAATCAATATTTATTAATCGATTGATACTGGAAATTGATGAATAATCGATGGCAAGAGTGTGCCTTGGAAAAATGGGAACAGATTTACTATTTAGCTCAAACACGCCGACATGCGGCGACAGTTTAGGATATAGGTTTTTGTCAATAAAAATAGGTAAATATCAACAAAAATCGATCAATATCGATAATAATCGGCCATAACTTTTTGCGACTATCGGTTGGTCATCAATTGACAAATGTTAATCTAGGTTGGATAAATAACAATGTTTGTTACACAATGTGTATATCAATTAAGCAATTAACATCGATTACCATCAATTGATTGATTGGATTAATTTCCGATGATCGGTTTTCATCGATTAACTCTTTCTTGACAACTCTCAAATTACAGTATATTTCACATTTCATTGCTGTTAATTTTTCAATCCACACTGGGGGGGGGGTCAGAAAAGTTTCTACTTTTATGAGGGGGAAGGCACAAAAAGTTTGCCTTCAGTCTGGAGGGGACGTCAAAAAAGTTTTCAATCCTTATTTTCCACATTTCCCAATGCCCCCTCCCCATAAATAATGACCACTCCCTAAGAACGGACAACAAGTTCACGTCACATGACCTACCTGAATGTCCTGTATCACAACAATGGGAACTTTTCTATATTCAGAAAACTTGATCTCTTTCTTAAATATTGGGTCGACCTCAACAATCTTGTATTCCATGCCATAATAATCCAGAAATGTTCGAACTTTATTACAAAATGGACAGCTTGCAAACTGATATAGCGTTATGTTTCCCTCGTTTTGTTCAGGCGACTGAATATCTTGACAATTCACCTCATTCAATGACTTGACACCGTACTGTTGGTAGCATACAAAACCTCCCAGCACTCCAGCGAAAGTTAAACTTCCATGAATGAAGCGTTCAGTTCTGTCACCAAATAATCTGGTATGTAGAGATCTCTGATTACGAAAAACACGTAGACTTAAACAATGTTTTATTGGAAATATTCGTGCAATATTTGTACTTCTAAACATGATGCCACACTTCTGCAAAATTCAATCAGAGTGACCATATTTTTCCAGCGGTTGTTACTTGTTACTAAACTTTGTGTTCAAAATTTACTAAATCGAGAAAAAGTTTACCAAATTAATTTCGGCCCTTACCCCGGTTTTGATAACAGAGGCGTAACGGAATCTCCCGAGGCCCCCCCCCGTCAAATTTTTAAGTGGGGGCTGTGGGGCCCTATTTTTCCCCCCAAAAAGTTGGTGTAAAACTTTTTTCGAACCATATTCCTTAAAAAAGGGGTTAAAATTTTTCCAGACAACGACAAGTAACAGAGGACAAGTAATACAGTAAAAACGTCACAAAAAATTTTCCCCATCCGTGTCTAATAAAAAAGGGTCCAAATTTCACAATTTCACCAATTCCTGCCTTTGGGCCCAATGTACTGGCAAAAATTTTACGGTCCTTTTTACCGCCCCCCCCCCAAGCGTGGGGGCCCATCAGCTGTTAAAGATGCTGTACAGTCCGATCTGCGCATGTGTACAAAGGAGCCTCCTTTTTATTATACAATCAGTTTATTTAGGATTTTATTTCATTTTATGTTCTTGCAAAGCTTGATTGTTCTGTCTTGATAATTTATTATATTTTAGGATCATGAAAATATAAATAGTTGTCGAATAAAATTCAATATTTTGGATACCGAAATGTAAACAAAGCCCATACGGACTGTACCGCATTTCTGAAGGGAGACTTTTTCTTGGGTACACAAACTACGGAAGGCTGCACTTAGCGGTCAGTCATTTGCGAAATCCCCACGGGGCAAGGGTAATCATCGGTCAATAAAGGTTCGACTGTAATTGAGAACAATAAACTATGCAATAAGGGGGGGTAACCCCCCCAGAAAAGTCAGGGAAGGGGTCTAATTTCCCCAGAGGTGCGGAACATGTTAAATGTTAAGGCATATTGTTAAAAATTGAGGTCGACAAATTCTGAAGAACGTATTTTAAACCCCCTTTTATCTAAAAGAGGTTTGGGAAAAATTTTTTTGGACCTTTTATATTTGTTCCTGGGAATTTAAAATAGTTTGTAATAGCATAAAGGAGAATAACTACACAAAAATGGTTAAATTAGAAATTATAGTCATACAATCGGTTCGAGTAGATGAATTGAATTACTGTCAATTTAATATCTTTAAAATAAATAGAGTCCAGCTCAAAGTACAATATTAAAATACAAAATAATTACACTGTTGATATTATGAATGTCTACATAATTTACGCACAGTATACACACAGAACTTGGAAATAGAACAGCACGAAACAGGCCTAGCCAGGGGATTACCAGAGGCCCAGAACACCAATATACTCGATATAGTATTGGCTCAATATACCAGAGTATAGACCCATTGCACATGACGTCACAGCGTCGGTGACGATGCATCTGGAGGACAAATTAGCAATCTATGCATAATATAACTTTTGCAAATAAAGCAAATTTTGTAAAAGTTTATAATACAATTTTGTATTAAAATGATTAATTTTTGCGCTGTATGTGGTTGTTGTACTCAAACAGATATTGTTAGGGAGCATCTGGAGGACACTCTAAGGATTTGTGACGTTAGTGCAATGGGTCTATACCTAACATTCCAGGCTACGTTTGTCTCCCTAAGTACTTAATCTAATTGGTAAATGTATAGGATACGTTATACCCATATTTTCAACCTATTTTTAACAATTTCGAATTGCATGAAACTATACTTCAGGAAACTAGTTCTCACTGTAGAAGTCTTGACCGGCGAAACGTTTGGGATTTTTAATTTTATTTTTATAGATAAAAGTTTTAAATTTATGGTCGAAATACCATGGTCGATATACCATATGCCTTTCCACCATGGTATCGAAATACCATGGTCGAAATACCATATCATATATATGGTTGAGATACCAATGGACCATTTGCATTATAGACTAAATTTTGATCTGGACAAAAATTTCATCACAGCTTGAAAGAGCATCACAAAATTAGTAATATTCCAAAGTTTCGTTGCGAAATGTTGTAAAATGCGGATAATATAGCCTTGCGAAGTTTTCAATTTTCAGTCATTTTGTATTACAAACGGGAAATTGATGCCCCAACACCCGATTGGGCTGTCAATTTGCCGTTTGTAATACAAAATGACTGAAAAACGGCAAACTTCGCATGGCTATATTACCCGCATTTTACAACATTTCGCAACAAAACTTTGGAATATTACTAATTTTGTGATGCTCTTTCAAGTTGTGATGAAAATTTTGTCTAGATCAAAATTTAGTCTATAATGCAAATGGTCCATTTACTGGAAATCCCTGGCCGTGCCTGATGAAATGACAGACCTTGGATACCAATCACTGAACTAAAAACTAAACCAATCAGCAAATATCAAAGCCATGATATTTTGAGAGATTTCCAATTTTGTTCTATAACTTCATAATATAATTTCAATTCTATAGAATAAGGAAAGTTTAATATTTTATCGTTTTGCAACGTCTTCAGGTTATGGATTGGTTTTTAATAAGTCGATTTTGAACTAATTTATCAAACATTAATTCATTATCCCGAATATTGCTTGTGAATAAATTAACGGGTGCATGCACGAGCCCACTTTGCCTGGACAGAATAAAAGCGTGATTGTCATGTATTGAAAAGAGTCAGATTTAAAAAGTGTTGGCGTTCGGAAAGTTTTTGGTTTGTCGGAAAAATTTTTCGGTTTGTCGGAAAAGTACTGCCCTTGGCCCCCCAAAAAACATGGGTCCCACGGCGCCACTGAATACAGCTCCTTTGTGTATAAAGCTGAAAATCATTCAGTGAACGAGCATTAACTTGAATTGCATGTCGTCAATTTTCTCGCTATCACGGCGTTTTGTCGAAAATGCCCCAAGAATTTCATGCTCAATATAAAGGCTATCATATATCGACAATTTCACGTTGTTTAGACAGTCAGCCCGTGAGTTGACTGGAATTTGCTCGTATGCCAATTAAGGTATATATCGGTGAAACACATAGAAGTATACTTCGTGACTCATTTCAACACATTAATATCGTCCTTTTCATCTCGTCTCAAAGCAGGACCATAAAAACAGGAGCTTAATCACTATACTTAAGATAACAATTACAGAAATAAAATTATAGTTACGATTTGTTATCAACGACCACAACATGGGTTGACAGTGTTAAAATTACGTGTATATAGCAATTGAGAGAGTAATCCAATCACAATCATTTCACAGTAAACCGAAACTAAGTTCTTTATACAATATTAACTCATATTATAATAACAATTCCATCAATGGGGACGATTACCAATGCCACTAGATTCAGATCGTTTTCTTGGTCGAACTCTTTTGCTATTTTCTCCAACCTGTACTATTTTTCTGTCATTATCGTCTCCTTTGAGAATGTCAGTGATGTGCCTGATAATCACCTCCATTCCCACTAAAAATGAAGGAAAGGCGATGATTATAAGAGACCGCTCTTTATTTATGGCGAGGGTGGCACCGAAGAGAAATGGGTAAAAATTTTGCTGATCCAACCATTAAGTCAAAATTATATTTTACCTCACTTCAAATATCAATTAAAAAAGAAATAATTACCCATCCCTGACCAAAAACTTTCCAAAAGGATGTCACACAATGTCACGTGCTTTACAACTTAATGCAACAACTGCTTGTGCATAAAGTTTTCCGTTTATTTTATTCCGTAAGTTTTCAAATTTATTGTTTTGAAACCCGAGATGCTTGGTTTGCAAGCGGTACAAAAAAGAAGAAATGCCTAGGTGGATCGCTGTGCAAATGACAGCAGGTTTTACTACAGCTAAGAGGTCTGCAATATAAATTTTTTTGAGAAATTTCTTTGTCATTTTAATATTCGCCCCCTTATTCGCGCATTAGAATTTCGTACATATTCATTAAAATGATGTGACAAACAACATAAAATATATATTTTGATGGAATGTTATCATGATTTTTCTTTGTGTAGATGTTGTTGCGTTCTTCCAAAAACGTTTTAGGGTTGTTTCAAACAAATAAGTTTATTTTAACCAGGAACATTTTAACAAGCGTGTCTCAGGCTGTGAAACTTTTACAAAGTAGCTATACTACACCAAAACGATTTGAGATTTTGAACACAGTTCGATTTCGTCGAAAAATGTAGTATTACAAAACGCCATATAGGATATAGAGGTTCTTTTACACCGACAGGTGGAAACAATTGTCGCTTACAGTAACAACATTTTATGATGTATGTTCTTAATGAATATAGTAACCACACAAATCGTTGAACTACATGAATTCTTAGTTACCTGTGTTATCTGATCCTCTCGGAATAATTACATCTGCATACTTCTTGGTCTATAGAGGAAAAGAAACCGAACTGAACATAGTTCCTGTTAAAGCCTGCGCTATATACTTAAATATGAAATTATAAATACGGTCCAAATAATTCCATTATAAATGCTCAAATCTACGGTAGACAAATCTTCAAAAGGAGAAGACTTCCAGGATTTGAAATAGCTTGGAGCATGTGATCGTCAACGGCAAATACAGAGCTTAACCAAGAAAGACGGCAGGGGGACCAACCCTCCTGTACTTCAACTCGTTAGCCCATTAAAACCAAAGCTACAGGGTCTACGTTTTGCTGCACTGCGACGAAATGGTGTCTTGTTGCGTTGTCGTGCTCCAAGCTTAAAGCTGGGGTTTGTTTTTGTTTTGGTGACTTGATAAGGGAAGCACCGGATATCATATCCGGCCGTATATTCGAGCTGCATGGTTAGAAATGATGTAATATGGCTTAAAAAGTACGATCGAGCATCTATCATATTTTTACTTGAAATGATTGTAGAGAAGCTGGCAGTATTTTCAAGATTTTTCATGCTCGCGCTTGCAAATGCGATAAAGTGGGTTTGAAACTTTTTGAGCAAGGCTTTTCCAGTGAGCTCTATATATTCGGAGCAAGAACTTCAGAGTTCAGTCATTCGGTCTATGAGAAAAATGAAGCCATGATGGCGGCTATTGACGTCCAATAGCTCTGAAAGTCGTAAACAGTTTTTATACATAATACTTTTGTTTGTGAAGACACCACGTAAATTTATTACTTATTTATTAGTTTTAATACCATTAATACCATTTTGTTTCTATTTTAATACCATTTTCCACAACTAAGGGACCAGTCATAAAGTAACTGCTAGGGTGGGCTTGAGTGATTTGGGATGGGCCATCGAAATTTTTTTGGCAATTTCGATGGGCCGCCAATTTTTTTGTATGTCCACGGTTGGGCCACCAAACAAAAACCAATGCATGTCTACTTCAAAAAATAAAGATATTAATAATAAAAGTAAACAAAACTATCCAAATTATCAAATGCAAATGATGCTATTGAAGCCAGTACTTTGTTTATACAACAACAAGAATTGGTCGAATCACAGTGATGAATGTGTTGGTCAAAGCTTGGTACTTTACAAAGTTCATACCTGCAAGTTTTTTTTATTATAAAAGTGTATTTTCCCAATTTAGATTGGGTGGGTCATGAAATTTTTTTGTAAGATTAGATGGGCTTTGAAATTTTTATCTACATCTTAAGATGGGTCACCGAACTTATTGGGAAAATTTGTCATTTACCTCCAGCCCACCCTAGCAGTTACTTTATGACCCGTCCCTAATTCCAGGTTTTTCTAACTGATCGTATCGCTAGACAAGTTATCGGTTCATAAAACCATAGTATTATTCTTTAAATCGAGGTCAAAATACGAAATTTCGGCACACGCGTTGCAGCTTTGTGTTGACCGCGCAGACAAAAACACTATAAAAGGGAATGGAACTGACGTCCAACAGTTAGGGGGGAGGGGGGTGAATAGGTTTTCGGATCGTCGGATTTCACAGAAAAAATTGTTCGGATTTCGGATCTGGCGAATATTTTACACGGATTTGCGGATCTTATTAATACAGCGGATTGCGGATTTATCTTATATTTTGGCTCGGATTGTGGATTTAGCTTGCAATTTAGTTCGGATCCTGGATTGTGACTTCATAGTAGAGCTTTTAGCGGATTCAAATTTAGAGAAGACCATTGTCGGATCGCGGATTTTGCTTCAAATTTGGGCGGATCGGCGTATTTGTATACCCCTATTCACCCCCCGTTATATAGTATGGCAACTTTATTTAAGAGAATTACACCTGACAGTAATACTGATAAACTCGTTGTCCTCTAACCATGATAAATTATGTTAAATATATGATGAGTTAGCATCTATACAATAAATATTAATCTTATCCTAATAAAGTTGTGCCTTGTGTTAAAACGAATCAAATGTTTAACTATCACCCCTGATGAAAACACTAGACTCGAGTGTCGAAACGTTGGGTCGTGATTACAATTCGACTGGGCTTTGTAATCATTTATTTAAACCAGAGTAGCAAGCGAAACATGATTGATATACCTGGTTGCAGTGAACGAACAAACTAATTACGTCGTCACAAAAAGGTCTGTTAATACCTGTATCGGCATATTATGTGAAATATCAAAGAACTTGTTACCACTGACTACATACCGGCAAGCAGAACTCTTCAAATGCTGGTTTCACAAGTTCTGTATAAGTACTTAATACAGTATCGAGATCTCGACCATGTTCTTGTGTGTCTTTTAAAACTGCAAATACAAAAAATTTACGATCAGGGCCATGTCGGACCAGGCATTTTTTCTACAATTTGTAACAGAACAGGGTTATAAGCATTGCAAATTTAAAGCAATATTGCATGGCGTAACACACTTGCACGCGCGTGTCAACACGATGTGTTCGCACTGCTTGTTCCCCGTTGTTGGTAAGTCTGCATGGAACAAGTCGTCATCTTGTAACAAGGTTGACGAGGCTAACAGACCCGCAACAAGTTGTTCCAACAAGTTGTTCCAACAAGTTGTTCTAACAAGTTGTTCTAACAAGTTGTTCTAACAAGTTGTTCTAACAAGTTGTTCTAACAGGTTGTTCCAAAACGTTGTTCAAACAAGTTGTTCTAACAAGTTGCTCTAACAAGTTGTTCTAACAAGTCGTTCTAACAAGTTGTTCTAACAGGTTGTTCCAACAGGTTGTTCCAACAGGTTGTTCAAACAAGTTGTTCAAACAAGTTGTTCTAACAAGTTGTTCTAACAAGTTGTTCTAACAAGTTGTTCTAACAAGTTGTTCTAACAAGTCGTTCTAACAAGTTGTTCTAACAAGTTGTTCTAACAAGTTGTTCTAACAAGTTGTTCAAACAAGTTGTTCTAACAAGTTGTTCTAACAAGTTGTTCTAACAAGTTGTTCTAACAAGTTGTTCTAACAAGTTGTTCTAACAAGTCGTTCTAACAAGTCGTTCTAACAAGTTGTTCTAACAAGTTGTTCTAACAAGTTGTTCTAACAAGTTGTTCTAACAAGTTGTTCTAACAAGTTGTTCTAACAAGTTGTTCTAACAAGTTGTTCTAACAAGTTGTTCTAACAAGTCGTTCTAACAAGTTGTTCTAACAAGTTGTTCCAACAAGTTGTTCCAACAAGTGTGATATCGTCTGCACGTAACAAGTTGATGACAACAAGCTCGTAGCAAATTGTTACGAACAGCCTGTACTAGTCTTATTGGAACAAGTTTGTTACTATCATCAACCGTGTAACAAGGTGATAACAGCTTGTTCCAGACTTGCCACAACAACTGGGAACAAGCAGTGCGAACACATCCTGATATCGGCTTGACAACCTTGTTAAAACTTGACGGCAGTTCTGTAACAACTGGCATGCGACAATGAAAGATTGACCTGCCAGTTGCAGAGAAAGTTGAACAAGAGCTTTTAGTGATGATATGCGAGGCGTTGCAACTTTTCCACTGCAACTTGCCTCGCAAATTTCTGGAAATCATCCAATCATAAAACAGACTAACTAGTCTACGGTCAGGAAAAATACTTTTTGCCAAAATACCCCGGGTGTGGCGATTGTTGTGGACATATGGTCAAAAAACATGATAATTCAGCATCTTTTCAACAAAAAAGTATCGAGACGTTGACTACTTTTGAGGTATTTACGAAATATCACAAAAGCCCGCAAGTTGGTGTTTAGAAACATTTTCTTAGGTGCAGTTTATATGGGGCTGGCTCAGCCCGGGTATCCGAGCTGGCCCGGTTAAGGCGAGATCCCGCCTCGACTGACCCGAGATCTCGGGCTGGCTCGCTTAATCTCACTTAGCTTGGACAGAATGTCCGGTGGTTTCCTCTTTACGTCGGACAATTTCACGAATGGGTTGGACAATTTCCGTGACCGACCGATATTTATTAAGGCCTGGCCGCTACAAGCTTCCGTCACAGATATCTTATATACACTAGATAGTGCATCTAATTATTCTGCAATTCAGAAATTGAAGCCGTAATTGCAGACTCAGGATATTCCCATGAAATGAGAAGACTCGTATGTTTTCTATTTCTTAAACAGGGAACTCAAACATTAAGTTAAACCTATTCCAAATACATTTTCAAACTATTCAAATGACGAAAGTTATCGTTGTTTTTTAAGCGTTTATTAGCGAGTGAGAACTGACTCCAACATGGCCGCCATCTATTCAAATGGGGGTAACCGCTGGAATATTCTTGGCTTCAATTTTACTAAACGAGATGCGCTATCTAGTGTATATAAGATATCTATGGCTTCCGTACGCATGCAGGGTCATTAAACGTAACTGGTCAGTTACTTTTATGGTTCTGCGTAGGATGTTGGCGATCGCTATTGACGAATAATTCATTACTATTTAGAAATTAATGATCATACCTCGCCGTGAAAGTCTTGTATCAGAGTCACAGTCGACAAACAGTTTCATATCCAGCAAATCTCGAATTTCTTTGTGATATAAAACCAGGATGCCCTCGAAAAGAATTACTTTTGGCGGATATGTTGTCACAAACTGCGGTTTCCTGTTAAAAGGTGAAAGTGAAATGTTAGCAATAGACAGATTTAGAAAAGAAGACGCGAGCTCAAAGACAACGTGAAAATGACCTCGCGTTCACTTCCGGGTTTTTAATCTGGGACGGCTTGTTTGTCTTTTTCGAAGCAAATTTTTGTTTTCTTGTTTCTTGCTCATTCCTGTATTGTTTTCAATCAGTTGTCAAGATACGTGCAAGAAAAGGATTTATAAAACTGCCAAGCGTTTCCTGATGAATTAGTACGGATATTCAATAAGTATTTTTTAGAAAAAGACGTATATTTCGGTATTTTGAAATGTGAACTTTCAATTGTTGCATCATTTGGAATAAATACAATAACTGCAGGTATTGTTTACGAGCTAAATGCTTTAGTTTGTAGCCTATTCAATCAAGTTTGTCAACTGTTCAGTATAAACATGGTATCAGTGTTTATATTGGTAAAATTTAATACTGTTTATGATAGTTTTTCACGCTGGAAAGCGATTTTTACTTGTCCTACTTTTTGCACTGTTGTGACAGAGCAACTAAAATTGATTTAGTTTTTACTGCTTGTAAGTGCTTTTATTCTTCTACCTTCCCAAGTTTTCCTGATTTTAAACAGTTGTTAATATAACCTCAGTTCAGTTTCTTGTAAAATGTTTGTTTTGGTGAAGAATACTAGCGGTATTGAAGTGTTTTTTTTTATTATTCTTAACAATGCTTGCAGTCTTGTTGATTTGTTATGGCGACCGAAAGTATTTGTCAAAAATCAACACGTCCAAAATTTAGCGAAATACAAGAAAAACAACGTTGTCAATGAAAAACCTTCAACTAGAATCATTAAACAATACATAGGGAACAAAATAGGATGATTTTTATTATGCATACTCTCATATTTTTTCAAAAAAAGCATAAATCTGTGACGTTCTAGAGAGGACGTGAAAATTGCATTTTCGCGTCGTGAAATCGTCCAAGACGACGTGGCAAACCAGAAGTTGCCGATAGTTGGCGCCAAATGACGACATCCACGCCGTCTTTGAGGTCGCGTCGTCTTTTCTAAATCTGTCTAATATGTAGTTTCGGACGTCATGTACTATTTAAAACACGAGCAGGAACCTGATTCAGTGCTTTATCAGATATAAAACACGAGAGCGCAGTTCGAGTGTTTTATAACTGATAAAGCACGGACTTCGAGTGTTTTGAATGGCTTAAAATACTCATTAATAATTCATAAATCTTGTGGCAAATCATGTCAGCCATAATATGTCACGTGGAGTGACTTTATATCTGATAAAACACATGTGGCATTAAATAATTGTTCATCCTAATTAGTATTCTTATAAAGAATCCAAGTGAGCATTAGTGAGCATATACACACACAATTTAATGTGACACTCGCGTAAACGAAAATGGTCTTAAAACTGTATATTAATATACAATTACTTTATGGTTTCCGTGTTTGGATGGCCTGATCCAAACACGCGGGAATGTTGCGAGAGTTAAGAAAAGCGAGCGAGAGTTAAGAAAAGCGAGCGAAATCACGAGCCGAAGGCGAGTGATTTTGCCCGCTTTTCTTAACTCGAGCAACATTCCCAAGTGTTTGGATCAGTCCATCCAAACACGGAAACCATAAAGTAATTGTTTTATAAAATAACAACAACACGGTAGTCTTCCGTGTTTGGATGGCCTGATCCAAACACGGCTTTCGACCAATCAGAATACGCGTTATATACATGTTATTTTATAACTTGTTTTGAAAATTTTTGTTTCCATGCTTATACAGTAGTTCTTGAGATATTTCATTTTGTTTGTAACCATGTGACGTCATTTACTCAATTACATATATAATGAGATATCAGTAATTGTTGCGTATCTTCGCTATTTTTGATGGATTTGTTTAATGATCTAGGTTAAACAGTATGCTTAATGATGTAGGTTAAATTAACAAACTTGTGGCATCTTTGGAAAGATTTTGATAAAAAATAGCAAAGATACACAACAATTACTGATACCATTATATATGTAATTGAGTAAATGACGTCACATGGTTACACACAAAATGAAATATCTCAAGAACTAAGCATGGGGACAAAAATCTTCAAAACAAGTTACTAAAAGTTTCAGGTGTGCGGGTTGTGATAAGGTGCATTGGGTTTGGGGATTATCCAAGTGAGCATACTGTATACACAATTTAAGACAAGTCTGACATTATTACATCAAACCAGAAAATCTTGAGTTTTGCGCATCATTCTTCCTGAAATGTCGTGTCACAATGCATTAGATCATACAGGATTGGAGATGTTAAGCATATGAGACACAATTCTTGTGAACAATTCATTAAAAAATTATTAAAAGCTTGGTAATAGTGTAATTAATCCTCTTAAAGATGTTGTGGCAAGTCAAGCCAACTCAGCAGCTCACAACTATAATCGTAGGTCCGAATCAAATTGTACATTAAAAACAAACACTGAGGAATTTCAAAACTTTATAACAGTAAATTAATTAAGTATTCGATGTATTATAGATTTAGGTAGTTTTCGAAATTTAGGTTATTAATTATTATAACAGCTCGTTCATTAACATGGAAATATTTTCTGGAAATCTTCGAATGAAATAAACAGACATGCGCAGAAATACACAAACCAAATAAGCGAGTTAAATTTCAACCGAGGGTTAGCGAGAATCCAGCTTTGAACAACCGACCCCTGGTTTTTTAACTATATACTGTATAAAATTACTGATTGTATCGTGTTTGGCATAAATTAATATTTATTAACAAATGATTTACCATTAAATAAAAAAATCCATCCAAATTTTAAATTTCCAACAAAATATTTTCCGGACAATTTTTGAACATTAGAGAGTTTAAGATCTACGACGCGGCCGGCTCGACGACGCGCATGCGAAAGAAAGAAATTTGTCATCCAAGACAAAAACTGTGAATAATTTGTGGTCCCAGGGGTATTCTCAACGGCTTTGTCATACTCAGCAGAACGTTAAACTAAGCATTATCACGTCTTTCAAGCAACGCGAAGCTTATTTCGACCCAAAAGGTGATACTTCAAGTCAAAATTACAGCAAACATTGCATCGCTTTAGTCAAACTTAGCAGTTTGTAATGTTATTTGAAAATCGTCAAACATTTATTACAGTAATGAAATTGCTTAGCGTTCATTTTTTAGCTGAAATTCAGACCGCGTCGTAGATCTTAAACTCTCTATTATTTCAAGCTCTTTGCTGTTTTGCATATACTTTCATTTAATTACGTCTACGCCTAAGGTTTCTTGCAACAATTTATCTTAAAAATTGTTTTCATTTATTACAATATGGAGTTGCACTATTGTCTATATGGTAATGTATACAAACCTGGAGTATGTTTTTGAATCATAAACAGGAGTTTCGACTGTCTGACCTTGCTTTAGTTTCGACAAAGTGTTCTTTATGAGTTCATCATCAAAAGCGTCTAACAAATGAATAACAACAACCGATGTTACAAAGATATTTTAAGAAACTTTTGTTCAAAAAGGGAAAACAAAACAGTCGAACCCTATGCAGCAGGGTCACCCTATACGGCTACACCTGTAGGAACAGCCTTTGTGATTGGTTAATTCTGAAAATACATGAGCGTGTACAAAAAAGGTTGAAGGGTGTAAGTTGTAGATTGAATTCAGTCGAGCGGTGTAAATTTTATACATCTATTTAAACCTAAAGGTGCTTCCACTCCTTCCATATTATTGAGATCAGAGAGATGACCGCCTATCAATACCACCCATACACCTTAAAGCGTAGCCAAGTGTAAATAATTCCTTTTCCCAAGTGTAAATAGCTGGGCAGAATGAGTATACCCACGCAGTTACCCCAGGCTTATGCCTGGAATGGCACTCCGAAACCCTAACACAATCGTAATGTACGAACCTGGGTGATCATAGTTTAATTCTAGGTCCTCGTCCTCCTCTTTGTTTGACAGATTATCGTCCACTTTGTAAAAGTTACTTTGACACAATATTAAGATGTCCTGATTCTTTGAAGCGGATTTTTCGTCATGTCCCAGTTTTCTCAAAATTTCTTTGCATACCGACGTCTTTACAAAACAGATAGTACAGTAAGGTTAAACTAGCTAGTTTCATATTATCCCAACATTGAACAGTTCAATGAAAAATTCCTCATCTCAAGCGGGATGATTAGGGTGTTACAATCAAACAAAAACGTCTTTCCTTGGAAGTAATGGAAAATGTAACCCCTATATCCCCTTTGGACAACCTAGCTCGTACATATTACTATATTATCAGAAGTAATATGCACCTTATAAAGAATGTCACTTTGGCTATAAGAGCCTTGTTTTAGTCATCACATGTATGCACAAAAATGAGGCTCTAGCCAATATGACATACTTTCTGAAAGGGTGTACTGTACAATTCCAAGTTGGAAAACTTGTATCAAATTCCCTATGCGCAACTGCAAGTGATAATACAACCTAGCTCGTACCCAGGGTCTTTCCTCTTGGGAAGCAAAGACCCTGGTAGACGCTGGTCACGTGATCTGCTAAAATCTAGCAGATTTCTAGTCTATCTTGGTTTTCTTTACGACAATCATACAAAATGCAAATTATAAATTAAACTATCAAAATAATCCATATAATCAAATGTTTATTGACCTGATCTTGGATTGCTAATTAAAAATCTGCTAGATTTTAGCAGATCACGTGACCAGCGTCTTTGTTCTCCAAGAGGAAAGTCCCTGGGTACGAGGTTGGTGATAATAGTCGAACAATAGTACAAAATATTTGACTAATCGTCTCCATTCAACTGTGGTTGTGTTAATTATTACAGTGCGTCTAAAGTAAGTGGAGCCACTTTGAGAACACTAACCAATCAAACTACAGCTCGTCCAATCAAAAGAAAGCACGAAGTTCGCTTCAGGAAGCCAGTAACTGCAGTGTTTATACTTTTCAAGTCTATTTTTACCGTTTGACATTCGTTTATTTGTTAAAATTGTTTTTGGCCTATAATGCTGATTGGCTTATAATGCGCTGTTTGACAATGTTGATTTTTTCTATTTTTCTGCAATGTGATTGGTTAGTGTTCTCTAAGTGGCCCCACCTACTGTAGACGCACTGTAAAATCATGGCCTAAAAGGATGTCTTGTACACAACAAATCTTTCGCTGATGAGCAAATTCACTAACTGGCAATGCGCCCGCATACGCCCTCAAATGACACCTCAACTTGCGGGCATGATATTTGAGCACGTGTTTATCGGGTTGCCTAGCAACGGATACGAAAATAGAACGCGAAATTTGAGCTTTTCAACGGTGTATCATGCAAGAAAATCGGCCAAAAACTCGCAAAGTTTTTCAAGTTTAAAACCTTAGTTTTTCGAAAATAATGAATAATGGCGATATTGTTGCAAAGAAAGATTTCACAGCAAGTTTTAAAAGAGAAAAAAGAAGACGTTTTTGAATGATTTACAACGAAAATTTGGCATGAAAGGAAAGCGAATGTATTGACGTTTTGGGCCAAGTTCTTCTGTGAACCATGCGCGAGATTTTCAGCCAAAAAGATGAGGATTTCTCCAAACTTTATTAAAAATAGAAGTCGGAAATCACAAGAAAGATGAACACGGAACTCAAGTGAGCAGATACGATTTTTAAAGGGTATTTTTGAGTAGAAATATGCGATCAAACACTCACAAAATTCGACCGCATTAATGTTGGTTGAATCTAGTTTAAAGTTATCTTTTTAGACGAACTGTTTATGCAAATTTGGGCGCAACTTTGACTGTTTTCGTGACCCCATTGTTGGTCTTCTTGTTCAAGTTGTTATTTTAGCTATAGTATATTTCAAACGACACTTACTGTGTGCGTATGTGATCTTTTTGACCTTTTTGGCAAGAATACTTCGAGTATTAAATTACACTAAATAAGTAGGATATTCCAAAATCACCGTTATATCTATTTTCATCAATTAAAGTGTTAAAATGACAACTCGTTTCAGACATATTGTGGTTTAAAATAAGTGTATTGAATAAACGCGCTTGCTTGCCGCGTGCGAATATTAAAAAAGTCCGCACTTGAATTGTAAAGCTTTCAAAATGCATTTTTACTGTTTTTTTATATCCCCTATAAAACTTTAAATCGATAAAGCAGATAATAACGTTGATGCAACATCATTTTGTAGTAACTACACGTTGAATCAGAAGGAAAAGTTATCAAAATAGGTCGCGATGGTTGTTTGCAAAATGTTGCTTCTCCCTGAAATGGCTTCCTTTGTGGGAAGCCATGAAATTGAAGTCCTAACAAAAACTAACCTTAGCAGTTCTTTTGGGCCCATCGCTCCCTTATTTATCATGAAATCGCTTCACTAGAACATTTTTAATAATGTCTATGGGAAACTTTGTAATTTTCTGAACTAAAGGTTTATGGTTTTGAGGTGTTTATTTTATAAAATAGCACGCGCGACAAAATGGCACTAATGTGGTTTCTCACGTCTGACAAACAACCAAAGATGAAAGTTCTTATTTCACCCTTTTATAGCTATGTGGAATACCTGAATATTAGGTTATCTTTTTCATGTGAGGATATAGATAACATTTCTACACAATAGTCCTTATGAAGGCTTATTTCAAACTCAAAAAATGAGATTGTTTTTCAGAGCCAGACTTCAAAAGAAACCGCCTGTCAAACATTTTATAGCAGCCTACATTGGCGCGCAAAATAATTTTGGCTTTTAAACCGTTGCTTTCCCAATAGAAGCATGAAAATATTGAGCTAAAAGTCTTACCTGACATGTGTTTAAAGTGTTTTTCTCTTTATGATGCTTTTCAGTGCTTTGAGTACAAAAGTGAATAGCTTTTAGTTTTGTCACCGCAGAGTGCCTTTCAAAATGTCGGCTGTCATTGTCTCTATTAAAAACACCTCAGAAAATTCCCATTTTCTCACCTTCCCATCCTTGGTTTATATTAAAATAAATAAATTTAAGCACTATGTGTCCTTTTAAATATATTTGAAGCAATCAAAAAACTTTAAAGATGTACAAACACTGTGTTTTGGCTTGCACACTTTGTTGAACTTGAACACTTTAGTTACTGTTCTAAATTTCATGTTGTAAACAAGATGCCCCAAAAAAGCAAAGAAGTAATTTTTAAATTTTTTGATAATTTCGTAATTCATATCCCAAAAGATGAAAATTGGTTGTAATATAGATACGTATTAATTTAGTAAATGATTTTTTTTTTTGGTTTTTATTGTTGCATGCCCATATATGGGCATGCAACTTTCATATAGCTCTAAATTTCGTGTCGCGGTGTGCGTACGGGCGGTGGTAAACCACGTGACAGATTCGTAAAATACGACAAATACCGAGTCAGTCCGACGAGCATTTTCATGTGATGAGTGAAACTTTAATATGCACGCTTTTGTTCACGGCTTTCGTCGAGGAAACGCAAAGAAAATATTCTTTACGGAATTTAAGGCCTTTAATAAAAAAATAGATCGAGGTAGGTAAAGCTTTGTTGTTTTTAATTTAGCTTATATTATGTTATTTGTTATTATTTTGGTGCCGTTGTGCTGGCACTGATATTTATTTATCAATTGACCATTTGCGTAATAGACTAAATTTTGATCTAGACAAAAATTTCATCACAGCTTGAAAGAGCATCACAAAATTAGTAATATTCCAAAGTTTCGTTGCGAAATGTTGTAAAATGCGGATAATATAGCCTTGCGAAGTTTGCAATTTTCAGGCATTTTAGATTACAAACGGGAAATTGACAGCCTCATACGCTTTGAGGCTGTCAATTTCCCGTTTGTAATCTAAAATGACTGAAAATTACAAACTTCGCAAAGCTATATTATCCGCATTTTACAACATTTCGCAACGAAACTTTGGAATATTACTAATTTTGTGATGCTCTTTTAAGCTGTGATGAAATTTTTGTCTAAACTTGTTTAGATCAAAATTTTGTCTGTTACGCAAATGGTCAATTATCGGCATTATCAGGCGTTTATGTTTGTGAAAGGCAACGCTGTCAAAATTTTAATTTTTTATATGCCCAAATTGAAACGAAGCCATTGTGCTAGCACTGATTATATTGTGTGTACAACTTCAAATTTCAAAACAACATCACATTTTGTAAATATTAACATGAACTATTGTCTACTGAAATTTAATACAACGAAATAGCATTCTACTTCGATAATTTCAATCATAGTCGAGATCATAGTTTAATAATTATTTTCAATCATTATAGTAATTCACGGTTTCCACGGTTTTTTATACTTTCAGTAAGCCAGAATAAAGCTAAATTTGTAGGAAAATATATAAAACATTGTTTACTTCGAATAGTCAATCAGTGATAAAACCTTGACCTGTTGACCTTGATATTACCGTCCCTTGCAACTACAGATGAACAGTCGCGAAAAGTTTGAAAAAGTTTTGTTATTTTGACATAATAGCTATTTTTCAATAAATATATTGATGTTAAATTTATTGAATCGATATGTTAAGTTTCAGGCCAGTTGTACCAAAATTTATAAGCGCTTGCGCACCATAAAGGTAGATTTCCACTCAGTGCAAAATGTCGCACGATCGACATTTTGCGATCAATTTTTTCTGAAATACTAATACCGAGGGCCTGATACTCAGGTTACTGAAATACAAGCAATCAAACGCAGTGGTCAGGTTGACTGAACGTGTTTCAAAAGAAAGTGATCGCAAAAAGTTGATCTTGCGATATTTTGCACTGAATGGAAATCAGCCTGAAGGCTTTAGTCACAGAATAGATACTAGACCAGAAGGGACACTCCTATGTGTAATGTGTTTTGGCTCGGGAAAAACGTCCGAAATTTTTTATGTGCTATGAAGCCATCCTGGAGTGCACACAGCACTTTGTACCTATGTTTGTACCCATGAAAAACTTCTGTGGTGCACTCCAGGATGGCGTCATATGATGGCGTATTTCACATCAGCACTCGTCGAGTGTCACTTCTGGTCCATTCTCTATTCTGTGCTTTAGTTGTCCTACGATTTATCACGATGAGATACACTTCACTATACTTTGCATGGCGGATCTCGGAACACGGGCGGAGCCACTGGGTGAAGGAGCGCGGGCGGAAAAGGGTGAAGGGAAGGAAAGGCAACTAAAGCCTCTGCAGAAGTGAGAGGGCATGCAACATGTACGCACTGCGTACCTATTTTATAAATTTATGGAGATATTGCCCCTTTAGGTGATGAGTGACATGAAAACCAAAGTGTCTGTATTGGGTTGTAGTAAAGTTGTAGACAATCTCTGCGATCGCCTTTTGAACGATGTTTTTTACGTTTTGTTCGAGCATGCGCATAGGAGCATAGAGATTATAAATAACACTAGAGGAGGCATTGTAATCTTAATTCAGTAAAAAAAAGGGAACGCCACTATTGGGGGGCAAATTCAAGTCCCGGATGTGTATTCGTGTT
>CACRXK020005091.1:8901-29254 GCA_902702795.2 Paramuricea clavata
TTGCTGATGTATTTATACCCACTGAGGTAAAAAAGGTATTGAATTCATTAGCTAATTTCTTAACATCTCCGGAATAACTTGGTTTCGTGGTCTCTTTACGTGGAACGCAGTTCCTGATGACTTTCCACATCGATGCTATATTTGGGTTATTATATATTTCATTGTGTACATAATCTTTTTCTGCTTGGCGTAGCTTACATTTAACTTTATCTCGAAGCGCACGATATTTCTCCCAATCAGATGGCATTCGGGTTAGACGAGCAAATTTGTGTAATCTTTTTCTATTTTTCATCAGTTCTTTGATCTCATCGTCAACAAATGGTACTTGTCGATGTCTTATTTTCATTGTCTTGATTGGTGCATTCCCAGCCAATGCATTTTGAAAATTACTATCAAAATGCGACAGTTTATCATTTACATTTTCAACAAATAAATTCTCATGCCACGGAATACATGCCAAATCACAGAGGAATTGGTTTCGGTCGTAATGCTTATAACTCCTTGCAGTGATGCAAATTGGATGCGGTTTTATCAACTTTAGTTTGAGTGAACACTAAACCAGAAAATGATCACTAATATAGGTTACAAGCACTCCAATTTCTGCAATCAAATCTTTATTTGAAGTCATCATGACATCAATAAGCGTTGACGAACGTGACGTGACCCTCGTCGATTTATCAATTAACTGTGTCAAATTTAAACAGTGACAAAAATCATTCAAAACCTTTGCCTCTTGAGCTGTCTTTAACAAGTCGCAATTTAAGTCTCCAGCAATTATGATATCTTTACCAAAAGTGAGTGCTTTGATATAATTATCCATAAAATTATTGGTAAAACAAGATACAGGACTATCTGGAGGTCGGTAACAAACGCATAATAGAAAAGATTTCAATTTTTTATGCTGAATTTGTAACCATAACTGATGAAAACCAGATTCTGAAATTTCTGTTAAATCCCTAAGCACCTTTTTTTTCAACGAGCTCTTGATATAGGCACACACACCCCCACCGGATCTCCCTCGCCAGTCCAATCTAGATAGACTGTATCCGAAAATTTCAACCTCTTCATTTCTCACACTGGACGTAAGCCAAGATTCCGACACGGCAAGTACATCAAACTTATTTTCTTGCATCAAAAGTCTTATCTGAATTAAATGTTCCCTCTTTTTTAGAGAGCAAATATTTAAATGTGCAATATTAATTTTCGATTTTTGAAGACCACATTTATTGGCTGCGATAGAACTGTTCTTGGACGTAGTTGTATGCTTATTTTGACCAGATGCGTTCATTTCAGGTATTATTTCAATTAGATTAGAGTTATTTGTGCGTGAATTAGGGACATTGTGCCTTGATATACAATTACATAATATCAATCTATAGCGCATAAAGTAGATTGATACAGTACATTTCAGATATTTTGTCCGCTAAAAAACTTCATATGGGACCTTGAGTCTGGTGGAAAAAGTGCTCTCTTCAATTTTACTAATTTTTTTTTATACTCACTGTGGCGGAGGTCCAAATTTCATTTTCGCTATGTCGTTTAGGCCAACTCTCCACAGACTGTCACTTTCTTCATATTTAAAGACCTCACTGTTCTGGGACTCATAACAATGTAACTCTTCCAGCAAGGGCCCAAGTTCGTTCTCAACTTGTAAATAGCTGCTTTCGCAACCCTTACCAACCCTCACACTCTCACAAAACAACCTATGATTAAGAACCACCCACAGTTACACAATGCTGGCTTCATCCCATATAAAAGGTCCCAGGAGGAATAACTGGTCATTTTGACAGTCATAAAAAACAGCATACCACCTTAATCTGCTGATCAAAACTGCAGGGACAATTGGAGCGAGTTCTGGATGTCTTTGCCTCTGCAAAAAGGAGAATGTAACAGCCGTAGCAATGGTTTGGTACAGACTTTGGCCGAAAGTATCTTGCAATTTCCCCTCAACAATTGTCCCTGTTCCTGGTGAATTACGACCATCACCACCACCATGAAGGTCGCTGCCCATAACTGTAAAAAAAAATTAACAGTGGTTACTTACTATTATGTAAAATGTGACCCTGCGGGACGAAAAGTTAATGAAAAGTTCACAAATATTTAATGCTACTCACCAACTGATGTGCTTGAAACTGAAAGAAAAGGTAAATAAATGTAATTTATGACTGGGATGTGCACACAGTGTGGATTATTTATAACAGTCGGTGATCGGTAACAGTTGCTTAACAAAAACACTAAATGGCACATAATTTGTTACCAAAAAGTTTGGCCTTATCAATGTGAGGACCTGTTGACCACAGCCTGAGCCAAGTGCCTGCTTCAGAGTGGCAGGTCGGGTGAAACCCTTGAAACTTTTTCACAACAAATGTAAATGCCCTTACTCTTCTTTCACTTCTTTCATTAAATGTAAATGCCCTTATTTACAACAGCAAATGTAAATTTCGCCGGAATGTTATCCAGATGCCACATCCTCATTTTCTTTAGGATGTTAAATTGCTGTGTTGACTTACTTGACTCACCAAATGTAACAATCATATTTTACAATTGTGTCTAATAAAGATTGTAATGTAAATGGAATCAACCTTGATGCCATGTCCAGTGGTTTCCAAGACATATTTGGGATGTTGTTATAACAAATAAAGAGATATGGGGAGAGCACACCTCCCTGGCGCACACCCTGATAGATAGATAAATAGATAGATAGGGATCATAGATAGATAGAACAATGGGTTAGACTAAATACATGGACACTTTAGTTATATTAAGAACCTTCATTGCCAGCTGTTTTCCTCTCGCTTGACGTACGTGGATAAAAAAGCATGTCAGGCTCACCATACCAGGCTTTTTTATGGCCTAAAAAGAAAGAAAGAATGTCATAAATGAGCATCCCCAAGAATCCCCTAACAACAACCAGAGCAGAAAATAAATATAACCAAGACTTTTCTTGGGATAAACGCTCTGTGCATTCTTTCAGCCAGATCTCTTGTGGTTCAATTATTGGAATAAGATTATTGAAATAATTATTGAAATACGTTTGGCATTGGTAGTTGATTTGATACCCACGCGATTGATTCGTTGTTTCAAATATCCTCTTGCCAAGGAAAGAATTTTATGACACGATCCTTAATATCACACAAGCCTATAAGATACAATTAAAGTAGTTATCAACGTTTCGAGCTGAGGTTCTTTGTCATGGAAAATGGGCCTTTGCTCAAAATGTTGAGAACTGCTTTTGTATCTTATAGGCTTGCTGCGCAGTTATTAAAATGTTATTGTCTATGTTATTGTCCAGGTTTATACAAGAATAATTAACTCTGTGAGTAACACTTTGTACCTACTGAATATTTAATGAGGCAGCACCACTTTGAATGGTAATGGGGAGAGGAGCTTATCTACAGTGTGTATAAAAAAAGGCTAGTCTTTAAAATTCAAATAAGATATAACCTATTGCAGTAATTCACAGTTCTATTCATTGAGGATTATTTGCGTTGATTAGCGAATTACTACAATAGGGTTATAGCTAATCCGAATTTCAAAGACTAGCCTTTTTTACGATACACACTGTACTACCTACATTTAAATCACACTTCAAATTTGGCAAAAAATAAAATAATAACCCACTTACCCATGGCAAGACCTTTTATATTAAGACCTTTTTTTTACAATCACTGGATGGTACATGTATATTCGAGGCCATTGGGTTCTTTTATAGCTATACGATGTCTTTCATTAAACAAACATTCCTCAGCAAAAACGGAAAATATTTCCTTCGCCAAACAGACATTTGAATCAAACTCTGTCAGCTTCCCCTCCTGAAAATTCTTGGCTCGTATGGCGGGTGATGTGTGTCAAAATTAAGTGAAACATTTTGACAATGATCTTGTAACATTTGGCATGCATGTCAAACAATTTGGCAATGATTTGGCATGATTTGGCATCATTTGGCTATTGGTTCTGACTATTTTATGGCAACTGCAAAACATTTGGTGACAATATCAAAATATTCAACAACAAAAATTCGTTTGACAACAATTTATTGCAGTAATACTGCACTGAACTAAAATGTTACCATTTGACAATGACCTCGTGTTTGGCAACAATCATTTCATTTGGCAATATACAATTACTTTATGGTTTCCGTGTTTGGATGGCCTGATCCAAACACGCGGGAATGTTGGGAGAGTTAAGAAAAGCGAGCAAAATCACGAGCCGAAGGCGAGTGATTTTGCCCGCTTTTCTTAACTCGAGCAACATTCCCAAGTGTTTGGATCAGTCCATCCAAACACGGAAAGGATGGCCTGATCCAAACACGGCTTTCGACCAATCAGAATACGTGTTATATACATGTTATTTTATAACAACAATTCCAAAATGCATTGCGAGTTTGCAAATTTAGAAACAAGATGGCGGATCAACATGACGAAGTACGCAATTCAATTCTAACACGCTTGGAAACGCTTTTAAACGATGTTACGGCAGCTATTTTACCAGATAATTTACCAGAACCCCATATAATAGATCACATTCATCGTTGCTCTGAAGCTTTCTATCAATGCTTTGCTGTTCTCTCAGCGCAGGATCCAAATACGTATAGCAGATATCTTATTCAGGCTAGACATTTGGTTGATATTACGGAGCGGTCAGTATTCAATGGCGAAAATGAGGAACCAAGAACAGCAACAAGAATGCCAGTGTTAATTACTCCCGGGAGACCTAAATTTCATATTTGTAGAGACCAATTGGTGTATTTAATCGAGCATAACTTCTCTGCTGTGAGTATAGCAAATATGTTTGACATTTCCTTGAGTACGGTCAGGAGACGAATGCGCGAACAAGGACTTAGCTCCACTCAGCCATTTGCGTCTCTTAGTGATGAAGAATTGGATAGTATAGTAAGTGAAATAAAACTCAGTCATCCACAATGTGGTTATCGAATGATGATTGGGCATTTAAGATCTAGGGGACTGAAAATTCAGCAGGATAGAGTGCGTACATCCTTGCGCAGGGTTGACCCAGAAGGCACAACTGTGCGATGGATGGCTGCTATTTACAGAAGAAAATACTCTGTCAAGGGACCAAATTCTCTGTGGCACATAGATGGCTACCACAAACTTATTAGGTAATATATATACTTATTAGGTAATAGTATCTGGTGGGGAGGGCGGGGGGTTGCACCGACCCCAATACTGATCCAGTACCCTAACTTTGAACCACAGAAATACCATTTCCTGCATTCTGAGCATCATTTGTTCACAAAATTTGCTCCCAACGACCCCAGACTTTAGGCTAAATGCAACTTAATTTAATTATTCCTTGTGTGGTACATGCATGGTTTAAAATTTTAGTGGATAATATACATGTACTTCAAAACAATTAAAAATACAACAAACTAAATCTTTAAATTTAAAACTCTAATATTTTTTGCTTTATCATGACAAAATAGCACACGCCCCTGCGCCCCTCTGGCCAGGGCTAGGCGGTGCACAACCCCGCCCCAGTAAATCCGAGTATTTTATGAGTTTCTTATACAAGAAATGAGTAAAATGCTCGGCAGGATTATGATTTGCATGCATTTGGCGTTGTAAATGGCAAATTATTTAAAATGAAACAAGAACAAGTTGTATGCTAAATTAAGAACACTAATTAAGCGCCAGCACTCTCCCCTTGACAAGTAAAATCGTCTGGCGTTAGACAGAGTGAAATAATCTGGCGTTAAACAAAGTAAAATAATAAAATAGGGCAAATAAGGGCACATTGCAACACAAATGGATCTGATTAGATAAAAGTCGGATTTTTGTTTTGTCTAAACGAGAGAAAACCTGTTTAGATGAAGGCAATACGACTTTTTACCGTGTAATCTGCTCTCAGAATTTTTGTTCTCATGAAAATAAAATCATGCTATTGTCATATTATAAAAAGGGTTATTTAATCTGTTTAACAGTCTAGAATCAATGCAATTAAATAGCTTAATTAATTCTCCATCCTGGCAATGCATATGTGATAGCAGTAGTTTTATTTCAAGTAGTGTTGAATAACTTATTATTCCCTCCAATTTTAGGTGGAAAATGGTTATCCACGGAGGAATAGATGGGTTTTCAAGAGTACCAGTGTATTTATCTTGTTCCAATAATAACCGTGCTGATACAGTTTTCGAACTATTTGAAGAAGCTGTCAATTGCTGGGGGCTTCCATCGCGAATTCGATCAGACAAAGGTGGAGAAAATGTCGAAGTTTCTATGTTTATGCTAACACACCCACATCGAGGACCAGGAAGAGGTAGCATGATTACAGGAAAGAGTGTTCATAATCAGCGAATCGAACGATTGTGGAGAGATATTTTTTATCAAGTAGTTTGCTTGTTCTATAACTTATTCTATCATTTGGAAAGCTGTGACGTGCTTGATCCTGACAATAATGCGCACATTTTTGCATTGCATTACGTCTTCATTCCACGTATAAACAAGTGTCTCGCACAATTTGTACAGTCCTGGAATGCTCATGTTCTTTCGGGAACTGGAGGAAAGACACCCATGCAGATGTGGATCGAAGGGCAGTTGCAAATGGGCTCATCCCAAAAAGGATCAGTGTTTGAGGAGTTAACCGAGGTAATTCTTGAGAAGTTTTTATGCATATATTTTAAATTGTGTATTATACATAATTAATTAAAGCAGTTTTCATAATTCAAGCATCATTTCAAAATTCTCAAAGCAAGTTCCATTTATTTTAAGTACATACTGTATAGTTCAAAGTTGTAAAAGAGAAAACCATTAAAAAAAGACAATTGTTTTTTTTTAAGAATGAAGCTGAAGTATTTGGAATAGATTGGGATGGTCCACTTCCAACAAATTTGTGCAATGGTGCAGATTATGAGGGAAACACTATTGAAGTTCCAAGTGTGGATCTACCATTAACACAAGAACAGTTTCATCAGCTTCAATCCCAGATAAGTCCACATGAACCAGGTTCAAATTATGGAATTGAGATATATATGAGAGTATTGCAGTTTTTATCACAAGTGTAGTAAATTCCTAGAATGCTATGCAACAACAATTTTAATCCAAAATATTAAGGTAATATGACATAACTGTAATGAAATTACTGAGCAGTTACTAGTTCAACATCCAAGTTTTTTTGGATCAAAAATGAACAAAATATGAATAATTTATGAGTTTTTGAATTTCTTTCTTCTCTTATGAATTTCTTTATTGTCCTCAAACTGCCCCAAAGCCTTTGTTGTGAGCACAAGCTTGCATGAATGAATCTTTGAAATTGTCAAGAGATTCATGAGTTTTTGGAACTTTTAACTCATACATGCATGTTTCTGCAAAGAAATTTGACTGATTAACATAGACAACTTCAATTTTCTGAGGCATTCCAAGAGGTGGGATTTCTTCAGCACATGTCATATAGCACATAAACTTTTTAAGACCAGCTTCACCTTCATCTGAAATGTAAGCAGTAAAATATAGAATAAAATATTTATTACTTTAATTAACATGTCTAATTTTTTTAATAGCTTTTTACATATGACCGATGTAAAATTCCAAATAAATAACGTTCCAGAGTTTCACTGACAGAGTCAGTTATTCGTTTGCTTGAAAATTGGATTGCTCATTTGATACATGCAATTTTTAAAAATAACTTAAGGCCAGCACCTGTTTCCAAAAAGTGAATGCAGTCAATCAAAAAACCTCGGGCTTTTTCACACATATCACATTCTTGAACAGCATCAATGTTAGCAAACAGCTCTAGCACTGTTGTAGCTGAAAGTTGTCTCTGCTGGGCAATAAAATATACTTTCATTTCTTCTGGACATGTCCGAATGGCAGAATGAACACCAAGTGCTTTTAAACCCTTGCAAAATTGATCTAAAGCTTCCTTTCGTTTTACCAAAACCTCATGAACGATTAAATTCTGCAAGGCAATATCTCTATTTGATAAGGTAACTGAATCAACCCATCCTGATCTTAGCAATGAATCAATCATGTCATGACTCTGAACTAGCTCAAGTATTTCCTGGTTGGTCTTTGCTTCATTCACCTAAATTTAAAAATGCAAGTCCTCATAAGTACTTATAAACAGAACTGTGCTTACGACTTCCAATTAACATTAGCTAAAATATCTTATTGAGTGTGTACTTATTATCAGCGTGACAAAATTACTGGACGCTGATTGGTTGAGTCCCAGGAGTACAATTATTTCATATTTTCATTAATTGTACTGCAGTACAATTAATGATTTTCCCAAAACAAACAAAATGGCGGAAAGGTATTTAAACACACATGACAATGCTAGAGGAACTTAAAGCAACAGAACTAAATGAAAATACGAACACAAGAACCAAATTGTGGTTGGAAGTCTGCCAGGACTGGGCTTTGGCGAGAGAATGTGATGACATTGAGAATTATCCAATTTTGTGATGCTAAGGGACCGGTCATTATTTATGGAAGGGGGGGGAGGGAAAAAGTGAGGGGGGCCAAATGTATAAATAAATGACTAGAAGGGGGGGGGGGCTATTAAATTTTTCAAGAAAATGAGGGGGGGGTTGCAATTAAATTTGAAGGAATTTGCTTAATAAGCATGGTATCCATTTGGTTGTAATTGCGACTAAATCATGGTCACTGGTGTGAAATAGTCTGGATTTATCTTGTCTTCTGTGTGCTGTATGCAAATCAGTCTTTACTGATTGCAGAGATAAATGGACAATGTGTTATTACATCAGACATCTTGATGTGGTTAAATACATTTAGGCAAGGTTAACAGCAAATGTATTATGCAGGCCACATCCACTGAAGGGAGTATGTGAATCTAAAGGGGGTTGTTTCGCACCTTGTGATCAGTGCTTCGGTCTGGATATTCATTCTGCCATTGTATGCTTTGCCTAGCTGCAGCAAGTTTAGCACTTAGATACCTTTTCCCTACCCACCTACCCATGTTTATTCTAGAGGATTTTATCTGGTAGTATGTCATTTTATTTTATATAATTTTTAATCTCACATAAAATAGGATGTATAGACCACTATACACAGATCTGCCAAGGTTCCCGCATTTCGTGTGAAAGTTATGCATTCTGCTTTTATTCCCGCTGTCCCGCACGCATAACTAAAATGATCTTAAAGTTACGCATTTTTACCATTATATGACGCTATCCCACTTTTCGTACAATAACTCATTGACAACGCTGTGTGCAAATGTAGAATTAGAGTTAACAATCGACCAACCAAATAAAGACGTTCAGACGCATTGTGGCCTGGGGGTACATGGACAAATACGCTTTCTGACAATCTGGAGACTTCAAATTTCCAAAATTTTCTCAATTCTCCTAGTCACATTAAACTGTAAGTAACACTGTCATATTGATAAGTAGTTATTTTACTTATCTTCATTGTTAGGCAGTAGTCAGAGGGCAGTAGTAAAACATTGAAATCTTGGGTAGGAAAGACTGTAAAAATGCTATTTCCGACGGTCTAGAGAATTCAACTTTTCAATTTTTTTTGCTCGGCGCCAACCATGATGGCGCCTCGCGGTCGGTCGCAAAATCAGGTGAATCGAAACAATTCAGGCGGTAAATCTAACCCTTCCCCAAGGCAAAGTCCTTGCAACGGCCATGATCACACATTTTTATCATCCGAACTTGGCAGGTCTGTTAATACATTATATTTCGTTTCCACTGACTTGTCAGTGTGACTGGTGCCGGAGGTATGCCTTGGCAGAATGTCCAGAATTGTCATGGCTATCTCTTTTTGCTGCTAATATTACTGATTGTTACTCTCATTGCTACGCAGCTGCTATGGCAATACTTTGTGCCATCAAATCTAGTTACAGCCTTGGACCACAAACGGCACCTAGCTCCAAACACTAATATTAATTCTCTGCCGTTAAACATGGTTACAATCGCCCAGACCAAATGGAAACCTGATTTTAGAGTTATATATGAAAATACCCCTCTTTTAATTATAATTTTCTGCTTGAATACATATTTTTGGACGAGGTTAATATCTTGTCAGCTCTATATTCTTATTTAATTAATAATTGACATTATAACGCCTGGGTATCCCCATTTGTCGAGTAAAAATGGGGGGGGGGGGTCAAAGAAAAATATTCTAATATGTAAGGGGGGCCATCATTAAATTTCTGCTCTTTTAAGGGGGGGGCTTTCAATTTTAAAAATTTAGGAAAGAAAAAATTCCCCCTCCCCCCTTCCATAAATGACCGGTCCCTAATAATAAATAAGTAATCATGCAATGTTGCTCGTAGAAAGAGGGATTAATAGTACTCGTGATGTTTGGAAATTTTGCGAAATTGGACTCACCCCAGCCGCTCCTCCAATTTCGCAAAATTTCCATACACGCCACCGCATGATCACCTTATACTAAGTATACCAGGGATAAGGCGCAGTGAAGTTACTCATTACTGTGCAGTAAAAGTGTCTGACTATTTTTACCTGATTAATCCATTCTTTTGTCTCATGATCTGGTACATCCTCAATGCAGCAGTATTCTGATGCTTTTTCAATATCTTTGGAAACAAGATAATAATAGAATGCTGGACTTAACATTGGGATGCCAATATCCAAATGAATAATGAGATAAGCCACCATCTTTCCAGCCAGATAGTATAGATTTGACTGAATGCCATTGATGTTGTATATTGGCAATTTTCTGGTTTGCTTTCCTTCAAATAGGTTGGCATTAGATGAGAATATTTCTTTACGCAGAATAAGTCCATATTCTCGAGAGAGACCGCCAGCATCTACTCCAGCTTCACCAAGAAATCTTACACGTGGTCGAAATGAATCTTTGAATTTAGGGTTTTTGAATGCTGCTATGCTATCTTCCAGAGCTCTTGATGGTCTATACTGAACTTTTGAATTTCATCAATGGGTAAATCCTCTTTTAATCCAAACATGATTTCTGCAAGATCGGATTCGTCTTGAATAAACTTTGAATGATCTGAAAAATAGAAGACACTAAATAGAACTGATTCATTGTTTGGTTGACAGAATAAAGTAATATTTGTGCAACAGCAATAGATATGCACATACCAGTTGTTGTTTGATCTAGTAAAATATTACTCGCTTCTTCAACGGTTCCACCTTTTAGCATTGCCTCAACCAATACTTGGTTTGGAGGATCTGGAAAAATTTTTCTCAATTCGTCAATACCAGGCTCCTAAAAATCAAAGTTTTACTCAATAAAAATGGTATTAAAATCACTAACCGAATAAATGTGGACAAATGACAAATTAAATAATGAATTGTTTCTTACCATATAAGACACCATAGAGCTACTTCCACTTGTAGAAGGAGATTCAGAATGTGGAAGAGACTCCGGAATAGAGTTGGATTCCTCATCTGATTCACATATTATTTCTGGCTATAAGTGAAAGAATATTTCCACTTATTACAGACATAACTATTATTATATTAATATATTCCACTTATTACAGATATAACTATTAGTATTACAGTGTCTGAAGTTCAAAATAAAATTTTTTTCAGGTTAATTATACATAGAAGAATACCTCGACAGAAAATGATGATTCAGTAATCTCACAGGACCACATATGCCTCCGCATTTGCAAAATTGGAATACTCTTCAAACACAACCTGCACTGTTCACTTGGGCAAGATGATTCCTAAATACACATCACAAAAGAATTAGGAAAACTTTTTACATTTACAATATTACAGTAAATGCAGGGATTTTCTCTTGGGTCTGTTTTTGGAGAGAAGATTGAGTTTAGCTGAACAGCTGGGTGGCTGCACCCCCCTCCCCTTCCAGGGGGGAGGCTGACACCTGTATTCAATAAATGTAGTTGAGACGCAATGTGTTAAAGTATAAACTTTATATAAAGTAACCGGCCGTAAACCTTGTGCCACCTGCGGCACCTCTTGTTTTGCTCATATTTTAGAGAAGAGGGGCTTTGACTGGGGGGGAGGATGGTTGATTTTTTTTTTGGGGGGGGAGTATTGGCTGCTGGAGGGGGCTTTGCACCCCACCACCAATCAACCCCAGTTATATAGTTAAAAAGGCCCTGCTTTTCCAAGATAAACTACAGTCTTACCTCATTAATAGAAGTATTTAAATTGCCCTGGCAGTCGTGAGGAATAACCACAGGTAAATCCTTCTGAATTGGTCTAACATAGCACTTAGCCTGTTGGAGTACCTCTTTTAGGTATTGGATGCTGTAACTGGAGGAACCGGTTGGTACAGGAATCACTTCAAGGGTTTTGCTCCTAGCCCCAAAACCTGTCCGCATCAACTCGATCCCACCTGCATGAGACAGCAATGGGAATTCTTGCAAAAGAATACTATATAAGTCTTCAAATCCCTTGTCTTTAATCTCAACGGTTATCTTTTTCTCACCGAGTCCTGCAGATTTTAATTCATACCTCTCTCAAGGTGTAAGCAAGAGTACTTGGGTTCTCTTTGCGAGGCAAACGAAAGCATGAGTCCAAGTAGCAACTTTAGGTTTCTTTGCACTTTTACCATTCTTCTCGCCTTTTCCACGACTTCTTTTCCCGTTTGATTGTGAAGTACTACTAACGATCGACTGTCCAGAAAACCCAAACAATCGACAGTGCTCTTCCAACGCTCTATTATGTAAATTTGTATTATTGGGAGTATTAATGCGTTGTTGCTCACTCAAGAGAGAGGTTCTTACTGTCGATGAATAAGCTGTTGATGTGTTAGGGGTTCTTACTGTCGATGTGTTAGCTGTCGATGTGTTAGCTGTCGATGTGTTAGCTGTCGATGTGTTAGCTGTCGATGTGTTAGCTGTCGATGGCGAGTTGGAAACTCCATCAATAATTTGAACAATAAGATCTCTGGCTTGCAGAAGGGATGACTGAATTTCATCGGCCGCAGACGAAGCTTGCTGATTATCCGCCATTTTTATTTTTATTACGTAAATATTTCGCGCCATATTTTGGCGCCATTTTAAATGCTGCTGGCGCTGCATCATGGGATTGACTTTGCCAAATTGATTTTACATCAGTAATCGTTGCCAAATTGTAATCGTTGCCAAATGGGAAGCAATACTTGACAAATAGAATTTTATCGTCGTATTAAAAAAATATAATTTTGTGATTGCAAAATTGAGTGTTATTATTGCCAAATGGTTTATTATTGTCTCAAAATATACAAAATAATTTTGTAACCACCTCAAAATTGTAGCAAAAAGTTACTTTATCATTGCCAAATGTGTTAGTATTGTAGCAAAATGTTATGTTATCATTGCCAAATGTGTCATTGAATTTTGACACACATCACCCGCCATAGGCTCGGGCTTCAAAAGTTCCAACCCGCAAGAAAGTCACGAGGCAATCAACAGCAACTTTTTCTTCAGAACTAATGTCCTTATAATCTGGAACGTCTTCCATCGCTTTTTCTAGAACAAACTTTGCTCTCTTAAACATACTCCAGAACTCAATGCATGCTGCTGCGTCCTGCAAATAACACACAGATATAGTAAGATGACTTGGTTGAGCATAATGTTGGTCATTTCAGTGGTACTATTTATATATGTAATAATAATCTTTACTTTCTTTCATAATCTTTTTCGTATAAAATTTAAAGATCATGGATCAAAATGAATGAATGAATGAATGAATGAAAAACATTATTTTACGAGGGTAGCACATAACAGTGAATTCACACTAACAAACCTGTGGCCCTCAGATACAATAAAATATTACAATAATACATACTAGATTAACTAAACAATATATACATAAATAAGATTTCTAAAATACAAAATTAGTAGTTTGAAAATATTGTAGTAAAAGTAGTAAAATGTTTATGTTCTTTCTGATATTCTAAAAATATATTAACAATAGACTGTTTAAATGTTTTGGCTGATGCAATGGATCTTATGTTCAGCGGTAAACTGTTCCAAAGTTTACTTGTGCATGTTGAAAACCTTTTACCACCCTCAGTTTGACGATAATATTTCGGCGTTCTAAATAACAGTCCTGCACCACGTGTGGAACAAGAGTGCACTTCGCTATTCAAAACCAGCAAATCTTTCAGATATTCTGGTCCCTCACCATTAATACGTTTATGCGCCAACATGCACCTCCTGATATCTGATTCGACATGAAAAGGAATCCAATTAAGTTGATTGAATGCATCAATAGACGGATGCCGTGGTTCCAAATTTAAAATTATTCTAGCGGCACGCTTCTGAAGCTTGAAAAGTTTCAATATGTTGTCTTGTCTACAATTAGACCAAATAACACTACAGTACATGAACAACGGCTTGATCATTGCATTATAGAACAAGACTCTTTCAGGAATTGGAAGATATGAGCTGACTCGCTTCAAAATTCCAAGTCGCTTTGAAATTTTCTTTGAAGTAGAATTAACGTGATTATCAAACGACAGTTCTGAATCAACTCCCACACCCAGAAGTTTAGCGTTACTCACTTGAGAAATGTTTGAGCCATTTAAGTTAATATCAATGCCTGTGGCAACATGTACAGTAGAACGTTTCCCACCAACAACCATAATCTTCATCTTATCCGCATTCAGTGGTAAATTATTTAAAGTTGCCCATTCATCGACATTTGCCATTTCCCTTTGTACCTTATTTTGCAGCTCCTGAATCTGGTCTCTATCACTAGATGCAATAACAATGGTATCATCCGCAAATAAGTCAGTTTGTGATTGAGTGTATAAAGGAAGATCGTTAATAAAAATCAGGAACAAGAGAGGGCCAAGAATTGACCCTTGAGGAACTCCATCAGTAATATCCCTAGTTGTTGATGATGTGCCCTTATAATATACATACTGCTTCCTCCCCGAGAGATAGGAATATGAAAGGGATTCACAAGAACGTGTTCTCGCTTACTGCAGGAACTACCTTCAAGATTGTCAAGGTAAAAGGTTAATCATAATTTTAAAAGATTCATGTAAGGTTAACTCAGTAAGAGTTTTTCGGAAGCTGCAGAGTTCATAATAATTAAAGAGCCTAAATAAAACAATTGATATTTACAAAAGAAAATGTATTCGTGATCACTGAAATTGTTTTTGAAAAAAACATTAATATATCAGTATTGTTTTTGTGCAAGATACCACAGTTATTAATTTTAGAAATAAATAAAAATACATTATTTGTATATCAAATAAATATAATAGTGGTGTTTCCCCCCAAAATACAAAAATGACATTAGAAATATCACCATGCAAACATACAAGGAATTTATAACTTTAATATAAATCTAAAGACCCAACATTTCACACAATATTATCACCTATGATTTAATTTTGTGATGGTTTTATAAACCTATGTTTTGATATGTTATTATATTATCACATCTGCTTTTATCAATCACAAAGAAGTCACTGTTCATGTAACCATAATTTTAATATCTTTTTTTCATAATTAACAAATAGAAATTAATGCATATTCCAGGAAAAATTTGAAGTACTTGTATTCATTTCTAGCTAATGAAGCATCATCCAAGCTTGAAGATGTGCTTGTCTTTATCACTGGCAGTGCTTCCACTTTGGCAAAGCAAAATTTCTCGTTTTTGTCCTTTTTTCGCAAAATTTCCTTCCCAAAATTCTAAATTTCCTTCCATTTTTCCTTCCAATGTCAGTTTAAAATAGTATAGTAAATTTTGTATTGTACTGTACTCCCGATGTAAATTGAAGGTGTACTGCAGTATTCAAATAGTGAATCTCTAATTTAACCTGAAAAAACATGTTCTGTTGTCTCATTTTTTGTCTGTTTTCTCGAATGACATAGTACTTGAACGACTTTATGAATTTTGCTTTTGGACCAGGCACTTGTCCTGCACGCTTTCTACACCGTTTGCATTTGAAAACTACTTGAAGCTTCATCTTCTGATGAGCCTGACTAGACGTCGACTCAATATGAGCCATCATAATTTATAAATTACTTTTTTTGGTTTACAAATTACAGTTTCCCTTTTTCCGACTGTTTGTTTTTTAATTTTGGGCTATAAAAATTAAAAACCCGCGAAAAAATTGAGCCCCCGTTATTTATGTACAAGTACTCTACTCACTCACTGAAGACCTGTTAAGTCCCGAATTACCCCCATTCACCCTTGATGGTTATGTAAATATCCGGAGTATTATTTTTATAAATGTTTTTCAACTCAAAAGTTCATAATAAAGTGTTTAATCATTATTAAATTACTAGAAATTATTGAAAAAGTTTAAATTGTAAAATTTCCTTCCCTTTTCCTTCGAAATGGCCGAATTTCCTTCCAATTTCCTTCCAAATCTTATTTCCTTTTATTTTTCCTTCCAAATGCCAAAATATCCTTTTGGAAGGAAATTTCCTTCCGAGTGGAAGCTCTGATCACTGGAGCCAGTATCCCTCCACCTATGGATTTTGAGACAACTCCCACCATTGTCATTGAGTTCCATGATGGAAATTCGCCAAGAGCAAATATGTGCTCAACGACCTTACACACCTGCCCATAGTCTACAAAGGATATGAAGTGTTCAAGGGAAAAATGGATTTGGATATTTTAAATTCCTCCAGTTTTGGTCAAGCATCATAAATGTATTGTTAAACTGTTTGTACTTCACATATAACGTTTCAAGGATATTTGATGGTTTAATTGCGTTCTGTTATTTTTGGGAAAAAAGTATATGCATAATGTGTAACAATTATACATGTTAAATAAAAATTGAACAAAGCAACTTTCAATTGTTCTAGTTGTTCTTTGTGAGTGCAACTTGATTGTGTTTTCAGGCATTATTCCCATGCATATTGCTTACAGCCATATTAAGTTACTTATAACTAAGTGGCAGAAGATAACAATGTTTGATAAACATGCAAGCTTTCTCTCCAGCTGGTTGGGTGATCAATTCCAAGTGTTTGAAGTGCATAGTTAAAATATTGTTGGTAGTCACTGGTTTCATTTTCTTCATCATCAGAATTATCTGTATCGGTGGAGTGAACTTCATATTCGGCTTCTCTCGGATCAGCAGGATTAAATGGTTTTTGGTAATCTTCTGATCCAACTTCCTCTGGCAAAAAGTACAGTTTGTTTGGAATCCCAGCCATGGTTTGGTACCTTGATTTGCAAATATAGTGATTGTTCCAATTACTTTGAACTTGACTCAACTCATTTTCGATTACTTTCTTGAATGAAAACCAAAGGCATTCCATATGCATACTGTTGCTTGTGTCCAAATCAATAATATATGTTTAATAATATATATGTTTAATGTTTAATAATAAATTTTGTCACACACAACAATTATTTACAAAAAAAATGTCAAATAATGTAAGTTAAATAATAACAAGAAAGATAATGTTTTCAAACAAAATAATGAATATTTACTTAAAAGCCTATGTGACGAGGAGGTTTGATATAGGAAACCAATTAGGCTTATTAAAATTATCAAACCCCCTCTCGTTTGAGAATTCACACTAATTATAAGCTTATTCCAAAATAAATAACAATGGTAAGCTTAGTTAATTATACATGGAGCAGAAAAGTTTTTTTAATTTCTTTGTAAAGGAAGAAAGCGATACACTATTCACAATATCATTGTCTAAACTGTTATAGAGAAATGGGCCTTGGTATTTTATAGAGAATTGACGTAGATTTGTTCTAGGAGTTACAGTGTGAAATTCATTTGCTCTTCTAGTATTATAATTATGTATTTGGCTATTTAATAGGAAAATATTTTTAAAATGTTCTGGTACAAGATTTTTTATATACAAAAACATGAATTGACATGTTTGCAATTTACATATGTCACTAAATTTTAATAATCGAAGGTTTTTAAAGATCATGCTTGTATGAGAATCAAATGTACTATTATTCATAATTCTAACAATACGTTTCTGAAGAACTACCAAACGAAACAGGTTGGATGCATACGTAGATGCCCAAACAATATTGCAATATTCCAGGTATGGGTACACCAATGAGTAATACAAAGTAAACAATGATTGTTTCAAAAGAAAAAAACTAGATTTACGTATTATTCCTATTGATTTTGAAATCTTCGTTGACACATGACTAATATGAGATTTCCAAGAAAGTTTGTCATCTAAAATAACTCGTAAGAAAACGATTTTTTCCACTTGATCAATTTCTCTATCATTTAATAATAGTTTCACATCTAATTCCAATAATTTTTGTCTAGGTTTAAAAATCATAAATTTTGTTTTATCCAAGTTTAAAGATAATCTATTTGTCCTAAGCCAAATCGAGAATTTTTCCAGCTCTTGGTTTATCATATTTACCAAGTAAACCGGATCCCTGTGAGAAAAGAACAAACTTGTATCGTCAGCAAATAAGATCAGTTTTGCAAGAGTCGAAACATTACAAATATCATTTATATATATCAAAAACAAAAGACGACCTAAAATAGACCCCTGTGGTACTCCACAGGTTATATTCTTCGAGGTAGAAAATGAATTATTAAACTGAACAAATTGTTTCCGATTAGAAAAATAGCTTTTTATCCAACTCAGCGCTATGCCACGTACACCATAATACTCCAATTTTTCAAAAAGAATGTTATGGTTCACCGTGTCAAAGGCCTTAGACAGATCTAAGAAAGCTCCAACAGCGACTTCCTTTTTATCAATTGCCTCAGATATTTTGTCGTATAAATCAAGAAGGGCTGATGCAGTTGAATGACCCTTTCTAAAACCATACTGATTTGCATATAGAATTTCATTTTTATTCAAATAGTTTAGTATTCGGTTGTAAAATACTTTTTCCAGTATTTTTGAAAACACAGGTAAAATGGAAATTGGTCTATATTTTTAACAAAGGATTTATCCTCAGACTTATACAAAGGAATGACTCGAGCTATTTTCATTTCATCTGGAACAAAACCTTGCGACAAAGATAAATTTACAATATGTGTTAAAGGTCTTGAAATATAATTGATAGTTAATTTGACAATGGACATTGAAATATTGTCATATCCGGCAGCTTTTTCGGATGAGAAAGCTTTAGTTATATTTTTTATTTCATTTTCTGACACCGGTTGAAGAAAAACAGTATTCGAAAATTGCCCAGACAAAAATGACTTAACAGGAACTAGCGATGTTGGAATTTTCCTAGCTAGCGATGGTCCTATATTACTAAAGTAATTGCAAAATTGATTGGAAATCTCAAATGCATCCGACGTTACTCTTCCATCCAGTTTAAAAATAGAATTAATCTTTGATTTCGTATTTTTTCTATTTATAATACTATTCAATATTTTCCATGTTGCTTTCATATTTGATTTATTTTCATTCAGTTTCATATCAAAATAAATACGTTTAGCAATTTTAATTGAATGTGTTAATTTATTTTTGTAGACCTTATATTTACTCTCGGCTATAGGATTTCGGTTTTGTAAAAAAGATTTGTAAAGCTTATTTTTCCTCTTTATGGACTTCAAAATACCTTTAGAAATCCAAGGCTTATAAAATTTGGATTTTCTTTTTATTGTTTTTACTGGAAAATAATCGTTATAAATATTTGAATACATTTTGTGAAATATCATGTACGCGTGTGCTGGATCACCCGAATCTTCTATCGAGGACCAGTTCAAATTCGCTAAAAGTTCCTGAAATTTTTCAATATTATTTGAGCTTTTATCTCGATAAGTTACAGTATCGTCTTTGACTTGATTATTTTTATTTTCGAATACTATAGAAAAGATTGGAAGATGGTCAGATATGTCTGGAAAAAAAAGTCCATTTTTTGTATTACATTCAAAATTATTTGAAAGTATATTATCAATTAATGTGGCGGTATGCGCTGTAATTCTGGTTGGACGAGTAATACGTGGATATAACATGTTAGAAAAAATGCTATCCACAAACTCGCCTGTTTTATTGTGACATTGATAATTCATGAAATTAATGTTAAAATCTCCCATAATATAACAAAGTTTATTTTCTCTCGAAATTTTTTCAGCAATAGTATCAAAATAATGAACAAAAGTATCAAGATTTTGATCAGGTGGCCTATAAATAACTCCGATAATAATATTCTTCCCTCGAGATTTAATCACTTCAATAAACAATGTTTCTATTGAATTTGAATTTGAAAAATTCAAATCATTGCGGCTTTTAATATGCAATTTGTTTGATATATAAATTCCCACACCGCCACCAGTTCTATTTCTTCTATGATTATGAATAAAATTGTAACCGTCAATGCCTGCCAGATTGTCTGCTTCTTTTATCCACGTCTCAGTAATACCAATAACGGAAAATTTGATATCTAAGCCACATAACCAATCAGTAAAGCATGACTTATTTTGAGAGATACTACGAATATTTAAATGTAAAGTTGAAAGGCTCACATTACCATGTTTGCATTCATTTCTAAACATTTCATTAAACTGAT